>JAHPZR010032587.1:47500-57500 GCA_019787425.1 Platygyra sinensis | reverse complement strand
TATCAATGATGATAAACAAAATATATCTCATTCTTTATTCAGCTCGTCAGCAGTTTCAAAATGCATATACAGAAAAATGAAATATACAGTGTTGCACCATGCAGGAGAAAATAAACACCCAGTATAATTTATGATAGACAAACAATGTGAAGAATTGACATTTCCTGTTTTGTTTCCTAAAGGCAGATATGGTTACACTACAGAGAGAAAGATTAATTTAACTCCAACTAAATACTTTAATTAATGCGCGGTTGCTTCATCAATATTCACCCTAACGATGTCGGATGGATGACAAAGTTTGGTCGCTGTTGCACTGTGTACACTGCGACAAAGCAAAAATCTTAAAGTGTATATGACACAAAAAATGTTTTCTGCTTATTTGAAAGGCTTTTAAAATCCAGAAGAATGGCGTTTTTCTTTTTGAAACATCTTTTTTCGTTTTAGAGATATTGATGTTTTTATATTATGCAAATTAATCAGTGATGATGTCATAATACTGCAACTGAAAAGCTGTAAAAACTGAATAAACGTTATCTCTGGAAATATTAAAGCAGTGTTCTTGAAACTTGGCACCATAAAGGTCCATGACAAAAGAAAAATGACACCCTTTATACTGTTGCCATCACAACAGTTTTGCCACTGGTGCTGTCTTAATAAAAACTAAAATTCCCAGTTTTTGTCTTAACCAAGAACCATCTACCCCACACAATCTATTGATGGGAGTTACGACAACATGGGAACTATGTCTGTTCCAAGTAGGACCCTTTGTCTCACTTTGGAGGTTGTAAATGGGGATATTTGGTTTTGGACAGGAAGAGACTGGAGCCAAAAGAGTTACTATGGCAACAACACTAAGGGTGTAATTTGTTTCTTTTGTGATGGACATTTTTCATGTGCTAAGTTTCAAGAACACTGCTTTAAAGTGCACCTAACCCCAAATTATTTTTTTCGCTTAAATAACTTTTTGCACCTGTTTGAAGCGCATTGCGTCTTTTTCCCCTTTTTAACTCATTCATTGCGAAGCAATGGATGAGTTTTTGCAGAGAGGGGAAAACGGCGTTAGCAGAAATCTGCGTAGACGGATGTGACGTCGTTAGCAAAAATAGCGGAAGTGACGTAACAAATTGGTTGGATTTGCGCAACCGCTGACCAAGTAATCAACTTGCCACTGATAGCTAACATGACAAGCCTAATTAATGCACTTTCTGGATGATTGCAAAACACCGCGAGAGAATTTGTGTAATAAATGTAGGCATTCAGTGAATAAAATGAGACCAAAACATATTTGTAGATATATATTTAAATATCTACATTTTTTCTCCGAAAATGAGCCTGCGTACCTACCCTTCCCTCCATCTCGTGTTACGTGCCTAAGAAGGCAGCCATTTTTCACGGATGTTGTCCACGCCAGATGGGATGTATACTGTATTAGTTGATACATGGAGTGAATTTGGTTAAAAATGTTGAAAAAATTTAGAATTTGTGGAGCCCAAACTGGTTTGAGATATTCGTCGGATCATGCGGATACGTCGGCCTTCATTACGGTCATTACGGGCTCAATCAGTCGTCTCAGCTCAATGAAGGCAGCCATTGTGGATTTTGACTTCAATCGTTTGTGATTTCTGGTGAGTAAATATTGCTTTCTTTAATTGTTTAAATTTGCTTTAAGCAAAACATACAGCCCACACGTCAAATCGAAATGACCCAGAACTAAACTAAAGTCTGTTTCAGACTAATTATTAAAGAGTCCAGAAATATTCGCCAGGGTTACGATCGCTGCGTGGGTATCCGGTTTGAGCGCCCCCGCCCCCAAGTTCTAGCGCCCCAGGTCTGAGCGCCCCACATCTTGGTTCCAGCGCCCCGTGCTGCTAGTTTATGCGATCCACTAAACATATGATTAAAGGAGATTAAATGAATTCAATAAATCTTTTTTGTAAGTAAACGTTTATGTGTGTTTGTGTAAATCATATTTTTTGCTCGACCTTTATACGGCGTCCATCATTGTAAGCGACGAAACTATACATCGGCGTGGGTCGCGAATGAAAATTGCGAAGTAATGTTTGCTTGAGCTAACGGCGTCGGTAGCTAACACAAAAGCGAAAGAAGTTTTGTAGTCAACAAACAAATCGAGTTCGATCTCGATAAATACCCAACGAATCACAACAAAACTTATACCAAATTAAACCTTAAATTAGAGAGAAAACGTTTATTGATGTTTCTGTGATGCGAATTGAGTAGCGCGAAAGAAAATTGCAAAGTTGAAATTTTACTCGCGGCTTCACCGTTCGCAAAAAATGGCGGGTCCGTCGCAAAATATCGCTCGCTCGCGAATCCCGCCAGCTACGCAGGCTAGTTACTTTGGCTATTTTACTTTACGTATGTGTGGGGCGCTAGAACTTGTATGTGGGGCGCTCGAACATCGGGGCGCTCAAACCGCAATTCGCTGCGTGACAATTGCTATAAAGCTCCACTCACTAATAAGCTTATTTACAGCGTTATGAAATTGCTAGTTCCACTGAAATGCCAGATGACTACTATTGCTTTATAATAATGGCCTTAAGTCGAATATTAATATTATCAGTAACAGATGATATCCTGAAATGCATAAAGTGGAATGGAATCTGTACTTCGTTGCTGATAATCGTTGCTCGTGTGTTACACGCGTAGACCCAGAATCGATCAGGAAAAACAAGACATCAAGTTTAATGAATCTAACCATGATACCAAAACTGACAATCTTAAAAGCTGTGTAACACTTGGTGACTATATATTGTAGTCACCCAAATGGGATTGAAATGCAGGTAAATAATATATTCAATATCTCAGGTTGTTGAAAACAGAGTTGATCAGAGTTATCTGCAGTGTGTTTGCTTTCACTCAAGACTCTTGTCCTGCTAGGCCCGGGTTTACTAAAAAGGGATGTGCCCTATTTCTGGTATCTTCCAAATTATTTTTATTTATATCTTCATCTTTTTTATCTATTTAATTTCAGGGGCAGCAGTTAATGTTACATCTACTGGATTTGGATTATTCCTGGCTACCCATAATAGTTATTTAATTAACAAAAAGTAATAAGTAATTATTATAAACAACAATACAGTCAAATGAATAATGACAATGACAACCCAAGAACTTTAAATGATAAATACTTTGAGTTCAGGGTAGATTGTCTTGGCAGACTGAATCTATCAGACTTCAAAGCTTTCCGTGGAAAAACCAAGCTGACACACTTTCAACTTCATTTAGCCAGCAGATAACTGATGTACAATTTGAAGCTCACCACCTATAATTTCATGTACACCAGTATTTTTTGTAATATGGTACACTGATGATGTTTAAAACAGTTACACAAGCTTTCTCAAGGTGTACTGATAATTGTTGCGCTAATCACTTACATTGTTTGAATAAAATATCATACATAAACTGTAACAAGCAAACAGTGCATGAGGCTTTCACTTCATTTAGATGACCCATCATTTACTAAACAATGAACACAAATGCTTGACATCAAAACATAAAGAATGACGCTATATTGTCCTAATCTACTGTACAGCAAATGATTCATTTACCCAATCAGTCAATTGTGAGCCTGCTGATAGCTAAGATACATGTCAGGAATAAGCTTGATGCTTATTGATGCACCACCAACATTGTTAAATGCTATAATACGCAAGAAACACTTATAATAAGTCATTTCATGGCTAAGAGCATGAATGAGTTGGCTCGTAAGAGCCCTTTGATTAGCCCTAATCTTGACTTTTTACAGGATTTAGAAGTTAAGAAATCTGGGCATCATCTGATCCACGACCGAGCAAGCAAGGAGTAAAGGTCTTCCTGGGTTGATGTCACAAACTTCTTTGCAGGCATGTTTACAAAGACTTAATGTAATGCAAATCAGTCTGTGACGTCAACCCAGGAATAGACCCATACCCCTTACTAGCTCGGTCGTGCAACAACTGATGGCTAGATTTCTAACTTTTACAGCCTATAAAAAATCACGATTTAGTTTAAAAAGCTGCAGTGCGTTTCGAACAGGTACAAAGATTTATTTCAACGAGAAAAATATTTTGGGGTTAGGTGCACTTTAATATTTCCAGAGATATCATTTATTCAGTTTTTACAACTTTTCAGTTGCAGTATTATGACATCATCACTTAATTTACATAATAGAAAAACGTCAATATCTCTAAAACGAAAGAAGATATTTCAAAAAGAACAACGCCATTCTTCTGTATTTTGGAAGGCTTTTCAAATAAGCAGAAAATATTTTTTTGTGTCATATACACTTTAACTTCTTGAACTTGCATCCGCCAAACTTTGTTGGTGCGTTTCAATACCTTACAATTCGCACTCGTCACAGAAAACTTCGTGAAATATTTCCCGACAAAATAATTAAACCTCATTAGAAGGAAGTTTATCACTGCTTTGACTTACGATGCGACAAAACAGAATGTTTCAAATAACATATGCCACGCAATATTTACGTTAGCGAGATTTGAAAATTCTCAACTGTTTAAAATGCGGGATTCCCTAACATTTTCTCTTTTCACATTATTCATTACACGTTTTTTTTTCTCTACAGAATATTTGCGATAAAATAGATTTTTATGTCCGCGACAAACTTGTTGATGCAAACGACCCTTACTGCATGCTAGTCTAAACGTGGGTTGCCAAGGGAAAAGTGGCCCCGGTAAAATTCACGAAGTGATTCTCGTTTTTTAAAAAAGTTCAAATTAATTTTCAATGCTGCAAAACATATTTCAGGTTTCAGGAATAAAAATAAAAACTTAAATAATACTGAATGTAGTTATATAGAATTCGTCGTACGAAAAGTAGTCATTCCGTTTCCGAATAACTCCACGGTCGTGAGTCTAAAGAAGCCTGGGCGAACTGATTTTTGGTTCTAGAGGAAACGTCTAGCCGTAGTAGACGGCATTAAATTCTTTCTTAGCCAGTTGCAAAAATAAGACATGATAGCAATTCTCACAGGAGATCTTAAAAAGTTAAAAAATGAAAAAAAAATGGGGGCTTGAAAGCTCTATTTTAGGTTTAAAGCAGTTAGCTACCAAGACCTTTTACGACCAATGATTAAAATGTTCCAATTTTAACGTTGAAATATTTTTTTTAGCCCCACTTCGACCCTCGTTCAACAGATTCAAAAAGCAAAATACACGCTATAGGTAATATGCCCTTCGCGCCGATAGTCCCAGTTTATTCTATTTTTACAACTTTTTTGTCTTTTTTTTACAGAAGCGAGGAGGAAATATTGCAATTCGACCCGGACATGGTATATATTAATAAAGGTAGTCGCTCTTACGTTAATCAAAATGAAATTGACAAGATGGAGACAATATACAAAGAAAGAGTTCCTAAGACGCCCAAGGACCTGCTAAGTATAAAGTCAAATAGAATGATGCAGACCCACTTTTACCGGTTGCTGATAACTGGAGATGGGGACGCGCACAACCCTGTAAGCGGTCAGGTTTCTGTAAAGGCGGAAGACGAACTCTTCAAGTATGTCGTGGCTCGACGCTGTGTACTAATGCAAATTGTCCTTTCCTTAAAATCGAAAATACCCCCAACAAAGTAGATTTCACACGAGGAGACCGTTGTAGGCAATGTAATGCAACTGCAACTGAAACAACCTGCACTGCTAGAAAATATGTTGAAAATGATCGATGCCATAAGACCATTACCGTTATCTACTTACCTTAATAAAGGAAATTAATAATGCACGTTGACAACGCGGAGAAAATTAACGTTACACTAAATTAACGCGAATTTCTCAAAAGTTAGGTTAACATGATTACATTAACGCGAATGTTTTGTTAAGCATCTTGCTTTATTTACTGCGTTTTGGCTTCCGTCAATAAAACCTTTCAAGCTAAGACAAGTCCACGGATGTTTCGGGGAGACAGAGGAGTATCAATATCAATCAAAAGACATTTTGAACTCAATTTTAAAAGAAGACGTTCTGTCAGATACTGACTCTGAAGAACCAATAGAGGAGTTATGAACTAATGAGGTTTTGTAATGAAATAAAGGTGCTTTAAAATAACAATGTAATAAAATAGCGCGCATTAAATTTACATCGACATTTTAATTAAGATACGTTAAATTAACGCGAATCTTGTAAAATCGCGTTAATAAAGTGCATTGTTAATTTCCTATAATAAGGTATATAAACACAGCTGTAATCCACGACGAGTGGAAGAGAAACCAAAAAAGGAAACTCTGGAGAGATTCTTCGTTCACAGCCCACAAAAACTCCAGGGCAAATACAGCTTGATGTCATTCGTGAAGCTTTGCTCAGTGACAAGTGTGGGGATGAAGTAAATAATGTAGCACTATCTTTCAGTAACAAAACGCATATTCAGTACGTCAAAAACTCAGGTATATTAAAGTGCCACTGCGACGAAATTTCACATTTCTTTTTCCCCCTTTTTTTTATACAGAATAACTTACCATCATGTACGATGTCCTTTCGTCCAAAAAGAAAAAATTTAAAAGACTTCCTTCATTAAAATTTCGCCGCTCGAAAAGTGGAAATTTTCGTCCGCCATTACTCGAAATTGGTTCCAGTTGAGCCCGCTATTTTCACAGCGGCATCTCTACTTGTGACGTCATATTCCTAACACGAGATTGATTTACCTTTGATCGCTGTTGATATCAGTCGAGTTTTTATCTTAGTATTAGCGAAATCTCTGTCGATTCAGAAGTTCATTTTGGGTAAAGTTTGTCTGAAAGCAGTAGTGAAGGTTGCTCTGAGTGTTCAGAGGCTAGCTTCTGTTCGGCAAGTGAAGATTTCCAATCATACGATGATAGTGCCGAGCCAGAAGAAGCCACCCAGTACGCTGAACAAATAGCTGTAAAGGAAGAAGAAGAGTCTGAAGACATGCTTCTCAGTCGATTTGCTGACGAGACAGACCTACCAGACTGGTATTTTATTTGGTTTCTTCGTTTTCGATTCTTTCTGCTTTAATCAATGCGTCTATTTTTGTAAAAGAGCTTCTGAAAATTCCAAGCAGTTTGTTTCGAAGGACGTTATGTTGGATTCGATCTGTCACCGTTTTTGAAAATGTCTGTTTCGTAGATATTGCACTGTTAAAATTTCTGTAATTTAGTCAATTACCAAAAATAATAAAAAAAAAGATCGAAGTGGTAGTTTTAGTTCTTCAGGTATTTCAAGTTTATTTATACATATTTTTGGTGTCAATTAACTGTTAATGTTATTTTGAATTTAAGCTTACCCATGTACATGTAAGTTTATGGTTATAGGTGCAAGTGTATAAATTGTTTGTTGGAGTTTGTTGTCTTGCATGAAGAATGTAGATGTTGCATGGAGGTTGATAGATGTCATGAAAGAATGGCAGAAGTTGAAAAAGATGATTAGTAAGTTACTTTCGCATCCAGGTTTTGAAAGTGTGTCTGAGTAGTAGGGTTTTGGTTACTGCAGCAATAGGGCTTAAAACGAAAGAAAAATTAAAGGGTTTACCACATTGACCACATTGTTTGCTAAAGGCAACACCACAGACACCTGAGACAGTGGGAAACCCCCAAATTTGGAATTTTAGAGGGGCAACAGCAGAGTCTGAAATCACCCCTTCCTAGCTGCCAGTGCTGCTAAAAGTTCACATTGATGATGAGAATTTTCAACTGGCCATCAATGGGGGGATAACCATTTTCAGGACTATGCCACTGTCATATATTTATCTCATTCCCAAATTAATGTTAATTTTGGCCAAAGCAATAGACCTTTTTCGCTTGTACATTTTGTTTTCCCAATACAGATCATGTGATGATGCTCAGGAGATTTGATCCTTTGTTTTGTTCATTAAAAAGAGTACACGCAGACATATTCATGCTTGCATGTTATTTTTTTAATGAACAAAACAAAGGATCAAATCTCATGAGTATCATCACATGATCTGTATTGGGCAAACAAAATGTACAAGCGAAAAAGGTCTATTATACTGACAGAAAATTCAGACTGCTTTTGCCAATAGCAGACTTTTCATCTTGACTCCATTACCATAAAGAGGAAAACTGTTGGTGACTGCACATCACTAGCTTGTGATGGAAAGGTTTCATTAAGTTGAAAGCTGTAGCCAAAGTCAAAAAAGTTAATTTTAGACTCTAAACAGCCAAAAATATGTAGGGTGTGCTTGCTTACAGCTACATGTAGTAATATTCTTCCTTAAAGATCAGCAATGAAATTGGCTTTTATAGACTAGTAATGAAAAAATCCTGTCAGAACTTCCAACTGGCTAAAGCACCAGAAATTAAATGTATTCCTTGGGGAGTGTCCTGCATGCTACTCAGGGTCTGCTCAGTACACCACAGCACCTCAGTGACGTTAGCACTGACTGTGTGACTGATTGTATTCTGAAATATCCAACTCATTGATAAAAATGAGAGAATGTCACAGTATTCTCTGTTTTCTGTTTAGTCCTCCTGTTAAAAATACGTCTAATTGCAATATCAACAAGGCCTGGATGAATTTAAAGAGAAAAATAAAGGGAAATAAGAATTAAGCAACACTGATCAGGGTTTGCATGGGTAATGGAAACATGGGAAGTCCTGGAATTATAAATCTTCTTTTTCCAGGCCTGGCAAGTCATGGAATTTTTAAGGCTCTATAGGTAACACAGTGAGGGATTATTTTAAAGATTCTGTCACCCCTCATTTCTTGAATGTTGCAATTAGGTGTATAGTTTTGATTAAAACTGCATTTTCTTAAGCTAGACACCCCTCCCCTCCCTCATTGTTGTTGCATGATAAAATGGCTTAACTTTGCCTCCCTAAAAATCCCAACAATCCACATTACCTGTAAAATTACGCATTTGTCCAGCATAATTATCAAGGTGCACAAGGTGAGGAACAGGAAACTGACGCTTAGGAAACTGAGTTTAAACTGCCATTTTATTCAAAGAGATTTCGCAATGGGTACAAAACTGGGACATTTGAGCTTATTTTAGGTCAACGGAAATGTACACAGCAAAACGCTCTAACGAAAACGAGTTTCGCTCACAACATTGTCTCTATCCAGCGAAAAGAACAGTAATTACCAGATTACATAACGTGAAGGGCGCCTACATCTAAAAACCCATTAAATTACCGAGTGGCCAGCTTCTGGGGATGAAACTTCTGGTGACTGTGAGAAATGTTACAGTTCATTTATGATCTCTATGGAAAGTAGATATAGAAACCTGTGTTTGAGGAAAAAAACAGTAAATTATTCCGGTTGAATTGAAAATTTTGGAAACCATTGAAAGGCTCTTCGGTAAACCAGAATCTTACGAGTGTGCCACATGACTGGAATAAACAGAAGGTATAAAAAACTAAAATACAATAGCGCGACGATATGAACAATACTAAAATTGATGAGTTACTTGAAGATATATTTACAAATCGCAGAGATGTCTGGGACTTAACATATAGGATACTTCTACGAAAAACTGAAAAAACTTCACGGCTGACACAATACTGAAGCTTAGATAAAATTAAACAAGGCTTACCTTGCGGTGTTGTCGTTTGTTTCCCTGGCTCGATCTCCCATATTGTAGGAATTGAGTCAAGAATAAGCCGACAACGACAACCTTCTATATAAAACGCTTTTGAAAAACATTCCTCCGCGAAATGGACTGACACCCGCCACAAACTTTCCGCTCGGGTTGAAGTTCGCGCGGTGAGTGTGCACGAATCTCAACCACTTATCTCGCTCAATTTTTAATCGTAGGACTTAAATGAGTGGAAATACCTGCATTCATATCTGATCTATTGCTGCATCCGTGTACTACACATCGATCGGGCACGATTCGATTCGAATAGAGCGCTAGATTCACGTTGCGAAGCCAGTTAACTGCGAACTACATAGAGATGTTATAACAAAATTCGCCATGTGAGCCTAGTTGGTTAGGAGTATGACGTCACAAAGCAGCAAGGCCTTATGGGGTTGCAGGAACATGATTTGATAATGGCGGACGAAAAATTCTCGGAA
>JAHPZR010032587.1:25000-42500 GCA_019787425.1 Platygyra sinensis | reverse complement strand
TTTAATTTTATTGTCCATATGCGGACAGACACATAAATTTGAAATTCATGCGCCGCGTCAGCAAGCGAGAGCGGGCAATTCGACAATTTGTTATCGTAAAAAAACAAATTGATGTCAGTTTTTAATGCGTCTGTCCTGTTATTGACAATGAATTTCGTCATAACATTGTCAAAGTAGTCTGTGGATCCACGATAACAAATTGTCGAATTGCCGGCTCTCGCTCGCTGACGCGTCACATGAAATTTAAATTTATGTGTATGTCCGCATATGGACAATAAAAATTAGCCAATGAGCGCGCGTGAATTTCTGCAGTTATCGTAAAATTAACAAATTGACGTCAGTTTTTTATGCGTCTGTCCTGTTATTGATCATGAATTTCGTCATAACATTGTCAAAGTAGCTGTGGATCCACGAGGCGAAAGCCGAGTGGATCCGCAGACTACTTTGACAATGTTATGACGAAATTCATTGTCAATAACAGGACAGACGCATTAAAAACTGACATCAATTTGTTTTTTACGATAACAAATTGTCGAATTGCCGGCTCTCGCTCGCTGACGCGTCACATGAATTTTAAATTCATGTGTATGTCCGCATATGGACAATAAAAATTAGCCAATGAGCGCGCGTGAATTTCTGCAGTTATCGTAAAATTGTTAATTTCAAAGGGTGGATTAGCATATCGCTTGCTGGAATGACATCTGGGCTTGTTATCCTAGAAACTGGATCTTAAAAGTTATCTCGACCACTTTTGTACACTATGGCTTTCCATAGATACCACTGTTGAAAAATTAGATGTGTTACAGTTTTCACTGGACGATGAACTGTCCAGGCCTCCATGTTGTCGGCCATGATGCAGCCCAACGGAATAAATTATCTCAACGCGTGAAGTAAATTGTCCACCTCACTTTGTAACCAGGCTTATGGCTCGAACAGCTACACTGGGTACCAGGATTAAAGTTGTAGGATTTGGAATTTTTGTGTGCGCAGTGACAGACGTGATTTTGTGCTATTGGATTAGTATGTACGTCGACTGTATTTGGTGTTACTGAAATTGTTGTCACACAATACAGAATTTGACCCTACCTAATTTAGTGTCACAGAATAGAATTTTATGTTTAATACCGTTTTTGTTGTTATAGAATAGAATTTGATGTTACCGAATTTAGTGTCACAGGATAGAATATGATATATCAGAATTTGGTGTGACGGGATATAATTTGATGTTACTAAATTCAATGTAACAGGGTAGAATATGATTTTGCCGAATTGAATGTCACAAAATAGAATTTGGAACTACCGAATTTTGCATCGCTAGGTTAGATTTGGTGCATACAGAGAGAAATAAATGCCCCACAATCTAGTTGGACAGACAAAAATTACATGAGTTAATTTAATTTGGCGGGGATCACACGCAATAGGTCAAACCGTGACTGACATTCTCCTGATTTCTTTTGATATATTCAAAAGACTGATAGCTCTTTATACCTGTAACAATAAATTTCGAGAAAAGGCGATAGTCAGACCCAGCACTTTTAAAAGTAAGATGAACTCCTTCGATCCGCCATACTGGAGAGCCACTAAGGTGACTCCAAACTGGCCTCTGCAATATTTTCCAAAGTAAAAAGAACTGCAACAATTTAAAATTCATTTGCCAGTTAGGACTCTAAAATAAGATTGCATGCCAGTTTCACCAAAATCGGCGAGGTAGGATGGTCGCCAAATTTTATTTGTCGCAAAAGTAACAGACTATGCCCTAAAATGACCGCTGAAAGCCCTCTCAGAGGGCCAATAAAACCAAGATGGTGGCCCCAGCGCTAAAATACGAATCGAATTGAACTGAAAGTTATATTTTTGTGAATCGCTTATCTAGACCATTCATCTGAGAATGTTTGCGGAATTTGATTTTTTCTCGTCCAAAAATTTTTTATTGAGACAACAAGATTACAACAAAAAGGACTGAGAGGTAAATAAAATAACATCTATAGTAGCTAAAGCCAGGCACGTAAACTCCAAAAACCTCTAATTAGGAAATATAGCGACCGTTTTAAGAGCCGCCCTCTATAATTTTCAACTATGGTCATTTCAGTGGACGAGCGGGCTCTTCAGCGGCCATTTTAGACATTTTAGGGCACATTTTTAACAATTTGCCACATAAAGAAAACGACATAAATCTGAGCAAAAACCCTTTTTTCCAGACAAGCAAATGTTACTTGTTACGCTGGGAGGCTGTTTTGGTAATTTAATCTTTACCTGACTTTTTTACAGAATTTATTTCTTCCCTTTCGGACTACTCATGAAGCGCCGTAAAAAAGGCGAGTAACTGATATCCCCAAAAGTACATCTCTTGGGATCCCAAAACAACTTTCCACTTAAAGAGCAATGTCTCACCTGTAAAATTATGCAATAAAAATTTGGGGCAGTTAAGACTGTAAATTTTTGGAAGAAGAAGTTTAAGCTCTGCTTTTGTCGATAAAGAGCTGCTCTCCTAATTAGCATAATAACGTGAAAATAACGATGCACCAAGAAAATACTGATAAATTCCACTTACCTCGCGACATGTTGACAACTGGATGCTCTACGATTCCTCGTGTTATGTTATCAGTAGGTTTCACCCATATTTCCGATGATTAGTGTACGAAATCACTCCGAGACATCACAACGGTTAAGTAGATTTCAACTCTCCGAAGCCCGCGTCATAAATATTATTTGTCTTTCGCTCCATAAGCCGCCGTTAACAAGAAGTTTAACAATTTGCTGAGATCCTATCTGACCCAGAAGTCTCAGTATTAGCATCCTTTAAAATCTTCCTGTTAATCGAGGATTCTCATCAACACCTCGTTTAAGGTAATTCCTTAGTATTGCATTGCGCATCCCTACTGCGCACGATTTTCGCGTTATCAGCGCGCGCACACGAGCGCGTGCACGTGCAAAACGTGAGAGATTTCCCTCAAACTAAGCTCGATAACGGAATAAATTCTCCTTTTCTCTTAAACGAGCACGGTGACCCCCGATTTTTCTTTAAGGTATTTGCTAAGAACAGTCTAATGAAAAACATATTTGAAGAGGAAAAAAAGTTTGATAGTAGAACATGATCTTTTTTGGAAAATAGTTCCCAACTGGGTGTATTTTGGCCAAGGCGAGGACTTCAAGTTAGCCACGGAACTGTCCGAAAAAGTGCAATATTCCCGCAACCAGGCAATCAAAAACGGCTTAAATGAAGCAATACTGCTTATGTCAATAAATGAAGCTTTACTTTCAGGACAAAACTTTGTCCTTTTCAAGTAACCAAGATTTAATTCTGTATGAAGGTGATTCGAACGTTTAACGCGCAACCAGTAAAAATACCCATTTTAAGAGCTTGCTGACGCGTAAACAAGCACGGTGACCCCATTTTTTTATTGCATTTTAATAATGTTCATACCATGAATGTTCATTACGCCAAGTTTCAAAAAAAGTTTGATAGTAGAACAATTTCAAGGGAATTACCTTAACTCAGTTCTGTTTCGATCTGTTGTTGTGCACCCGCCATTATTCCAGAGATTGCGTTACATTTGACAAGTGAACATTCCAATGAGTAGGGGTAGGGTGGGTAGGAAGTGGCAATTTACCATTTCAATTTCTAAACATTCCCGGAATGATTTGAATATGAGCTTTTGTGCTTGGAAATGTTAGTCTTTTTTTAGGTTATTTGATCGCCTGAATGGGGTTACCTCGATAACACTAAACACTTAAATCTTTGGCTAAATTTTAGGCATTTTAACACTGACAGTGAAAAAACTCCCTGTAGCAGTAAATTTTATCCAGATGGAAACAAAAAACCGCTCCAAAAATAGCAACATTACTTTGTTCAGCATATCAAGAAGTTTTCGGCCAATTTCCGACGATTGCCGATCAATTCGGAAGATTTCGGAAGATTACAGAAGACAGCCGAAGATTTCTGAAGACTACCGAAGACGTGCAGAGACTATCAAAGATGTCCGAAGACTATCGAAGTTTTCCAAGGAGAATTCCGAAAATTTCGACTATATTTTCGTTGTAATACTCACATGCCTTTCATATGTGAAGGATACGATTTTTTCAGAGAGAGAAATCCTTGTAATATATAATCAGATTCCTCCATATAATTTACTTTATATAAAGACAGGATATTTGTCATTTGAATAGGATGCAATGCTAAAAACATATGGCAGATTAATGTAATTCCTTCCTTGTCAAAAACTCATGGATATATGCCATCCCTGACCGTCCAGAACTTCCCTACCGATCAAGGTGAAAATGAGCGCGGATTGCATGACCAGAGCTGCTGAACGTTATGTGTTTCAGAATGCTGCTGCATATTGGGTCAAAAAAAAAGGGACTACAGAATCTTTGGGAGGTTTTCAGCACAGGCTCAAAGTTCATGAGTTATTGATTAGCGTTTTTCGAAGAGCAGATAAGAATTTACAATGCTAAAAGACTGTGGGACCCTATGGGGTGTCCATGAAAAACCCTCTAAACACTTAACGGTATTTTCTCCGGAAACAGTAAACATTAAACAATTGGCCAATTTAACAGCGAACACTAAAAATTATGTGCAAATAACTCTTAGCACTTAACTCCATTCAGACCCTCTTATTTTTGCACACTGAGTAGGTTGTGGAGAGGGGGGCGGGGGTGGGGGGTGGGTGGATCAAAAAAAAGATAGACAGTATCAGGTGAAAAGATTACTATCTGTATATAAATTCTCTTGATCATCTTTATCATTTCATCAATGACGGGAGGCTCTACTAGAATATTATTACGTCCTGTTACGTCATAATGACTTAATTCGTGACGAAATACACGTCATAGAACCACATGCTGAATCAAAATAAACTACAATTTTGATTTTATGCAGCTTTGTGTTTTCTTCCTTGCGAATTCATTTATTGTTTTCGCGTTTAAAACCCCTTATTCCTGACCATAAATGGTCATATGGTGGGAAATTTGAATTTCTTTAATTACCTGTAACTCTACGCCATTTTATCCGATTAAATATTATTTTTCCGTGACAAAAATGCCTGTACCGTTCTTAACACTGCTTTTCAATTTTTTTTGTGTTGTTTCTAACAATAGGTGTCATTTACGTCATCACACTTTCAAGAAAAGTCCAAAATGCCTTTGCAGTCTTAAAAGTATAAAGAAAACTTTCCTTCAATTATGATGTTCTAATGTCTTGCTTTATTTAAAATATAAAGTTCTCCTCTGTGAGCTAGAAATTAGATTTAAGAACCTACGGGGAGGAAAAGCCGTACCAACCGACCATCATGTATTTTATTAAAGTTCCTTATATTTTCTAAGCCATTCCCACTTTTGCATCCGATAAACCCGGGGAGGGAAATGCTCAAAACATTACTAGAGAACCATTTATAGTGCGGTTTATGTTGACTTGTTCCTGAAGGAGAAAACCTATTTGTTAAGGCCAAAATATGCTATGCGACAATCGTGATATTCACCCGGTCTGCTCTTCCAGTCGCTGCTGCAGAAATTAACCCTTAAGGCTGGGCACTGAAAGTGACGAAAAAGGCCTCGCGTTTCAATGAAAAACAAAAACAAAACAAAACAAAACAAAAAGTGCTTGAAGAAAAGCTTTTCTCAGGTCAGGAGACTGCCATAAGGTCGAAGGAGTTACTATAGCACAAAAGATGAGGCAGGCAAAAAATGGCGTCAGAATTAGGCGGTTCACCTTAAATGAGTTCCTCAGACTCCTCGCCACGTTTAATCCTTCTTCTCCAGCTCAAAGCTCAGAAACAGACACGGGAGGAGATCCTCAGAGAAGACACAACAATTCAACAACCGATGAGAATCAAGCTTCATCAAACGGATTTATAACGGTTTTAGAAAGCTTGATGCGAGTATTTTGATCTAGCTGCTTCCAACATCCCAAGATCGCGTAAAGCGCCCTACATGTATAAATAGAGTTGAAAACTAGTCTTGTGTAGAGACCAGCTGTGTTCCATCACAGAATGAAACCACATTAGCGGCGGTGGGGTTACTAAGTACAAACCTATTTCTGCATGATAAGGTAGACGTGAAAAAAGTAGATCCTAGCCAGGGTTTTTGGAATCCACAGGGATAACTGGGAGTAGCCATTCATTTTTCTGAGATAATTAGCCTTTCACACAACATGCTCTACAAGTTTATCCTCTTACTTTTTAACCAAATATTCAGCATTCTGAAAACGGGACCTCATTGATAAAATGGTACACCTGATCAAGAGCCTGATATGATACTGTCTATCGTTTTTTTGCCCCTTTTTTAACACAATGCACCCCCCCCCCCCCAAAAAAAAATAATAATAACATAAAAAAATGACTTAAAGGCTCAAGCAGAAGCTCATACTCAACTCCTTCCGGGAAAGTCACGTAAAATGGCTCCAAGCCACTTCCCAATCCTACCTAGCCTACCCCTACCCATTGGAACGTCCACTTGTCAAATGTAACGCAATCTCTGGAATAATGGCGGGTGCACAACAACAGATCGAAACAGAACTGAGTTAAACCATAGTTAACAGAGGAGACTGGTTATGAAACTCGACAGCAAAGTTCTTTGTTGTATGTTTTTGTTCGCTTTTTTGGCCTTGACCCTGCACAAATCACAATAGTTGTTTACTCCGAACTGAGAAACGTGTTGGTTACGTAATTCATGCATAGTGTATGAGGGCAAAACAAAAGATTGTGCAGGGTCGTGGACCTTCCAACATAAATCTTGGCATCTTTGTTTGCTCGTTTGATGTTTGCCGGGCTTCATAACCAGTCCCCTCTATTAACTATGGTTAAACGAGTTCTTGATGAGAATCCTCGATTAACAGGAAGATTTAGGCTGCTAATAGACCTCTGGGTCAGATAGGATCTCAGCAAATTGTTAAACGTCTTGTAAACGGCGGCTTATGAAGCGAAAGACAAATAATATTTATGACGCGGGCTTCGGAGAGCGGCAGGTATGTTTTGCAGGTTGCAGGTTGCAGGTTGCAGGTTGAAATTTTTAAATCATAACTGGAAAACCGCTGGTAGTTAAAAGAAACGTACAAGCAGTAGACTTCCCGTGACCGTTACATGACGCTGATTACGATCGCTTAGTAAGATTGCTTCCACCTAAATGCCAAACCGGTCGAAGCGATGGGAGGGGAGCATATTCCTATGATTTTAAGCCTGCAATGAATTATTGGTTTTGAAAACAACATCTGATATATCATCTGAAATAGCTGCTGAATTTGGTTTCTTCCCTGTGAGTACCAAAATAAAAGCGCAGTGAGCTGGTGCTAATATCTTCCGTCGGTTGAAATCTTGTATTATTTCATTCTTTTTATTTATTTGCTTCATTTGTGATGGCAATCTTCTGTTGCTGAGGGAAGACCCGAGCCAAATCTGGAATCGATGGAAACATCTGCGGATGGAGCGGCCATGCAGATGGCTTTCAAGAGACTTCACTGGTCTCAGCGTGTCGATCGATAACTACTTATAGCGGATCGAATCAATAACCTAACATTTAAAGAGGGTGACATCTATTACTATGGAAGCAAGGAATGTTCAAGTTAAGCTTACTTCCAAAAGTAAAGAGAATACTTCTATATCTGCTTCAAGCAAATGATGAAGTTCGTTGGCATTCCGTTTTTGACTTAACACATGAAACCCTGTGAAAAAGGCCCACTACTTTATGTAAGAACCCCTGACGAGTATATGGGTTATTAATTATTTTTAGTGTTAGCGGTTTTCCAGTTATAATTAAATTTCAACCTGCAACCTGCAAAAATACCTGCCGTTCGGAGAGTCGAAATCTACTTAACCGTTGTGATGTCTCGGAGTGATTTCGTATACTAATCATCGAAAATATGGGTGAAACCTACTGATAACATAACACGAGGAATCGTGGAGCATCCAGTTTTCAACATGTCGCGAGGTAAGTGGAATATATCAGTAATTCTTTAATTGCTCTTACAATTACAATTGCAATTACAATTACAATTACAACTAATTAGGACGGCAGCTCTTTATTGACAAAAACAGAGCTTAAACTTCTTCTTCTAAAAATTTACAGTTTTAACTGCCCCAAAATTTTATTGCATATTTTTACAGGTGAGACATTGCTCTTAAGGTGGAAAGTTGTTTTGGGATCTCAAGTGATGTACTTTTGGGGATATTTTACTTTAAATTTCGCCTTTTTTACGGCGCTTCATGAGTAGTCCGAAAGGGAAGAAATTAAAAATTCTGTAAAAAAATCAGGTAAAGATTAAATTACCAAAACAGCCTCCCAACGTAACCAGTAACATTTGCTTGTCTGGAAAAAAGGGTTTTTATCCAGATTTATGTCGTTTTCCCTGTATGGCAAATTGTTAAAAATGTGCCCTAAAATGGCCCCTGAAAGTCCTCTCAGAGGGCTAAAACCAAGATGGTGGCCCCAGCGCTAAAATACGAATCGAATTGAACTGAAAGTTATATTTTTGGGAATCACTTATCTAGACCATTCACCTAAGAAAGTCACTCATGTCCAGTACACTCAAAGTGTGTCGAGTCATCTCTATGTATAGACAAGTCGTCTTGGCAAAAGTCATGTTGTGAAATTCATGAAGTCATCCTTACCGGAAGTTGACAAACCCTACAGGAAGTCTGACTACAGTCACCGGAAATGTTCATACTGCGTGAATGGGAGGGGGGGGGGTGGAAATGTCGTCGAGTCGTCACGACTCGACACGAGTTGACACGACTCGGTACTGCTAGAAGTCGACTCGACTTTATGGCTAGAAACGCGCTTGCAGACAAAAGAAATAAAACAGAAGCCATGCAATGTATACCTCGTTCTGTAAACTTGTGCAGACAAGTGATACGTTTTAACGAAACGCGTGTGCAGGAAACAAAACTGTGCATCCAAACAAAAAGCCATGCAATGTATACTTCGTTCTTAAACGTCTGCAGACGAGTGATACTTTTTAAGCGAAACACCCGCGTCAAGAAATCAAACCACAAACGCGCCCAACGAAAAGCATGTGCAGACAAAATTAATTTTTAAACTATGCATGCATATAAAACAAGATCGGAACCCACGCACGCAATGTATATTTCGTTCTATAAACTTCTTCAGACAAGTTATTATACGTTTTAGCAGTGAAACGCGTGTGGAAGAAACGAAGCTAAGGATCCAATCGAGACAAGAAGCCATGCAATATATACTTCGTTCTTTAAACTTTTGCAGAAGGGTGATCATTTTTTTAAGGGAAACACCCGTATAAACAAATCGCATCATATACATGTAAACGCATACAATGAAACGCGCTTGCAGACTAAATGAAATAGGCATGCAAGGAAAGCAAGAATCCGCGCACACAATGTTTATTCATTGTACAAACGTCTGGAGAAGTGGAAGAGAATGAAACCACACAAACATAGTATTACACTTCAGTCGTTGTAACAGTGCTTGTTCAGATAAGTTATATTTATTTACCAGCGAATATCCGCGTTTCACCGAGCCTCTGCAGCTATTTGTCAAGTATTATTATCGTTCATAACATAATCATAAAACTCGTTCCAAATGTGCTAATTTATTCCCTTGTTGTCGCGAATTAAGGGCACTTACATTCCCCGTACATTTTTATTTTTGCTCATGGGGTTTGGTTCTTATGTAATTCGTGTTAGTCCGTTCTCGCTTATTTACGCTGGTTGACGTGTGCTATTTTAATCCCGATTACCGATTATTCCCAGTCTCTTTCTTTCATTATCAACTAGCGACTTCGCCTTCATGGTCCTTCGTGATATATTTGCATTCAGTTAATTTAATAGGGCACACGATAACATTCTTTTACAGATTTCTCTAGGGCATGGCTGACTTTTTAGAAGGTCGTAAGCGTTTATTTCGTTTTTTATCTGTTATTCATTTCGTTGGAACGAGTTTTTTAAAGTTATGTTCTTTTATATACTATTTGGGATTGCTTGCCGTATAATCACTTCTAACATACGAAGTGACAATAGACTAAACACGACAATTATCACACCTACTTCAAACAATAAACTCGACAAATTTTGGTTAATTAGAGCGCACCTTTCAAAGAGTTATTACCCACCTAAACGCTTTTATCCATTCCATTTCACGGATTAGACAGTTTCGTTTCGTTCACGGATATTTGAATGACAGTCGCGTATTTTGTGCAAAACCCCCTCCAATTTTCCTCTTCCTGAAAGGTTTCAAAACCCCGACAGAGACTGATTTTCGCGTTTGCTTTTATAAATGATATGTGAACATCTCCAATCCGCGTTATTATAAAAACTTTACAGACTCCGAATCCGTGTATTTAAAAAAAAGCCGACGCAAGGGACGCGAAAAGAACCGTCCGCCAAAGTGTCACATTTCCCACTTCTAGTTAGGGTTATTGTATACAATTCCACGCTGAGATCAACTCTAACACTGAAAAAATTGAATTGCCATTATGCCAAGAAGATAACGCCACTTTTTCAAAAGCCATGAATTTGAATGCAACAAGAAAGCAATTGCTTACATGCGGTTTTCCGATCGGTTTTGGTATAGTAGTAGTAGCAGTAGTAGTAGTAGTAGCAACTTTATTTAAAGAGGGTAACACATAACAGTCAAAAACTGACAAACCAGTGGCCCTCTATCCTAAGTTAAAAATTAAAATTACTATTTACACTTGTGAGATAATAAAAAATTACAAAAAATAGAAAACAGCTAAAATTTAAGAACTATGATTTTTTTAATCGAAATCATGACATGCACATTTAAAAATTGACCCAAGAGATCTTGGCTAAAAATATTTTTTAAGAAAGGTTTTAAAAGAGCAATGTAGTTTTCGGTTTTCTCAGTTTTCTCCTATTTGGGTTCCCGTTTCTCTCCGATCTTTGATTTGAACGACAATTGAACTCGAATGGCCGCAAAAAGCAAAAGTATATTGAGTGCCTCCCGAGTCTCGAATAACGCCCGAGCCAGTCTGCATGGGCGCCCGCGCGTATTGCGTATTACGTTTTTTTTACGTGAAGGTGGGAAAGGCGGCGAGAAAGTTAGAAAACACTTTTATACTAATTTGCACTTTGTAGACTTGACTATTCCAAAAGTGGAGTAGTGTCAACTCGTGGCCACTCGAAACGACTTGACGACACCTTACAAACCCCTTCCACAACCACTACAAGCAGATTCATTCCAAGTCTCACTCTGTCGACTCGACTATTCCTGAAGTCAAGTCGTGTCGACTCGTAACGACTCGACACGACTTGACGACATTTTATACACCCCCTCCACAATCACTTCAAGCACTTTTATACTAAGTCTTACTCTGTCGACTCGACTATTCCTTAAGTCAAGTCGTGTTGACTCGTAACGACTCGACACGACTTGACGACATTTTATACAACCCCTCCACAGCCACTTCAAGCACTTTCATACTAAATCTTACTCTGTCGACTCGTCTGTTCGTTAAGTCAAGTCGTGCCGACTCGTAACGACTCGACACGACTTGACGACATTTTATGCACCCCCTCCACAATCACTTCAAGCACTTTTATACTAAGTCTTACTCTGTCGACTCGACCATTCCTTAAGTCAAGTCGTGTTGACTTGTAACAACTCGACACGACTTGACGACATTTTATGCACCCCCTCCACAATCACTTCAAGCACTTTTATCTTAAGTCCTACTCTGTCGACTCGACTATTCCTTAAGTCAAGTCGTGTTGACTCGTAACAACTCGACACGACTTGACGACATTTTATGCACCCCCACCACAATCACTTCAAGCACTTTTATACTAAGTCTTACTCTGTCGACTCGACTATTCCTTAAGTAAAGTCGTGTTGACTTGTAACGACCCGACACGACTTGACGACATTTTATGCACCCCCTCCACAATCACTTCAAGCACTTTTATACTAAGTCTTACTCTGTCGACTCGACTATTCCTTAAGTCAAGTCGTGTTGACTCGTAACGACTCGACACGACTTGACGACATTTTACGCACCCCCTCCACAATCACTTCAAGCACTTTTATACTAAGTCTTACTCTGTCGACTCGACCATTCCTTAAGTCAAGTCGTGTTGACTTGTAACAACTCGACACGACTTGACGACATTTTATGCACCCCCACCACAATCACTTCAAGCACTTTTATACTAAGTCTTACTCTGTCGACTCGACTATTCCTTAAGTCAAGTCGTGTTGACTCGTAACAACTCGACACGACTTGACGACATTTTATGCACCCCCACCACAATCACTTCAAGCACTTTTATACTAAGTCTTACTCTGTCGACTCGGCTATTCCTTAAGTAAAGTCGTGTTGACTCGTAACGACCCGACACGACTTGACGACATTTTATGCACCCCCTCCACAATCACTTCAAGCAAATTTATACTAAGTCTCACTCTGTCGACTCGACTGTTCGTTAAGTCAAGTCGTGTCGACTCGTAACGACTGGTAACTTGTGAACTTAACTTCCTGTAGAAACCAGCAATCACTCCTTCCACTTCCGGTACGTTAAGTCACTACAAAGTTACATGTAGCTTCCGGTAAGACGGGTCGACAACAAAGTTACACGACTCGACTCACTTTGGGTGTATTGGACAACCCTCAAGAAAGTTTGAGGAATTTGATTTTTTCTCGTCCAAATGACCATAATTGAAAATTATAGAGGGCCGCTCTTAACCTCGATCAAATGCAATGGCGCCGCCTTTGAAGTTTTAGGTTGATATAGAAAGAACAGAATAAGCCATGATAAATCAGTCAACGTTCTTTTGCACAGCAGTAAAGATAAACCTTACACGAAAAGTGCTAGTGGCAAGGCTGCATGGCAGTAGAATGTCACAAGGTTTCTCAACTGTCTCTTTTTACAGACATACTATCCATGAGCCTTCATGTGCTACGCTCGAGCCCAGTTCTGTGTTCTGTGTCGGCACGATAATGATTTATTTCATCAATAACGCTTATCGTAAATTGCATTTTATTGTAACAATTAATAACGTTACTTACAATCCATCAGATATTTTCGCTCCAGGCGATTGGTTTAAACAGGTCACGTGACTTAATATTCCTCAGCTAAATTAGAGAATATCCGAGTATGTCTTGCTCGGCCGTTTTCTCAGATAAGGAACAAATGGTGGCCTCGCCATCACATGAGCTCTTTTTGACAGAGGACAACTGGAGCTTTACTTGCGTCAGACAAACTGCATTCAATGTCATTCCACTTTCCAGGATTGTAAGAACCTGCATATATTTGAACACATTTTTCATCAGGGTTACTTGGCTGGCTTTCTGCCCATGCAGAATAATGATCGGCCGCTAGAGTGTCATCGATCCAGTAAAATGGGCCTCCGGCCCACGGTTTTCTGTAAAGACCAAGCCAAGCACCCTCTATTTTTACCGTTTTTTTGTTTTTTAACAGCTCATTGATAAAGTTATTCTCATCTTCAGATCTGATGATAGCGAGGTCTCCTTCCCACTTCTGGCAAGTCGTTCGAGCCTCGCTCCATTTGGGGGTCGGCGTGTCGATGACGTAGTAACATGAATATCCTCGATTAACCCAATTTTGCGGACAATCTAATCAAGTTAAATATAGCAAAGGAGTACATTTCAGTACAGAAATATTTCAAAACTACATCAACTTTCATGTGATCTGGAAACTAGGCGTTGACACTCCCAGTTTTAAAGTAGCTGTTCGAAAGCTGACTTTTGTGCAAGCTTTGATGTTGGGTTTTACGCTGTCAATATTGCTTGTTTATTCAACTTTTCAGGTATGAACTTTCGGCAAAGAGCCTGTCACATTTTGCAACCCATGTACAAGATCCTCATAAAACTTGTAAAAACAAGAAAGCCATAATAGCAATAAATTTATTTACTTTTTAATTGGGTTTTATTACGGTCATGTCATTATTACCCAGTTTAATTTCACATCTGTCTCCAGTCCAAGGTGGTAGACACGAGCATGAAAAGGTTTGCTTTTCCTTGTCAGTCAAACAAGAACCTCCATTGAAGCAGCTCCTGAACAAACATCCCTGATTAATAAAAGAAATGAGTAAATTAGAGAGCACAAAGTTACATGAAAACCCTGCAGATGTTTGAGGGAAGTTCGCAATAGCTGGCCTAAGCCACTACTTTTCACAATTTCACAGACCTGATTCAACGTTTAACAGGAATAATTCGTTTTTTGCGAAAAATTAAAGGTGCCATATTTTAATGGCTGACTAGTTCAAGACCAAAATTACTTTATAGTAATTACCTTCAGCAGAATAGAGAAAGTAACTCCATGCTCATCATGAATTTTGGCGTTTTCATTGATGAGGGTGTCGTGCTTGTTCAGTTCACAAGTTCCTTTGCCGTCCTTCTTGGATGACATCTTGTAGTTAGTAGAAGTACACCAAGCGTTTTCCATACATAGCCGACTGCACGATGACAAACTTGGAGAATCAAACCGTTTCACAACGTTTCCTTTCAGCCGCTTATTTTCTCGAATTTCAAAGCATGATGAACGAGCTATAGAGTTTTTTTCGGTGGAGAAATCGGCGGTAGATTGTAATAGGAAGAAAAACAAAAGTTTTGTACACCCCATGACCATTGATGCGAAGAGCGAAAAGTAAAATAAAATGTTTAAGTACTTGCTTTATTATATAACAAAAAGATGGCTAACTGTGATTGGCTGAGAGCAGGCAAATGTATTCCTAAATTTCTAATTCATTTTACATGGATTGCTTGCATTGTTAATTTCAATACACTTGCACTCGTTTTTCTTCTCTGGCACATCATGATCGTACGAAATCTCGAGCAATCGTGATAGTTAAAAATTCTTTGAAAAATGCACTTTCAAAGAAGTTTTAAATATCACTTGTAGTGAAAATCTTTATTGCATTTCCATAAATACCTTTATCATCTATACTTTGCCGGGATCTGAGTTCAAAATGAAGTATCATTCTACTCCCTAAAACGGCATTCATTACAGTTGGCCGGTATAATCAACTCGGGTATAGCCGGTAATCTTGGCGTTTAACAAGTGCGGACATTTGGTAACAATGTCTGATTAATGTATGTAACTTGTTCATTTCATTTCATTTTATTTGCCATTAACCACATAAAATAAAAGAAAAATAATAACACAGTAGAAATTTATACTAATAACTTAAAGACGATAGACCACAAACGTTTAAGGTGGTTATGACAGGGAAGCCTATATAGAAGCCGGGGCTTATGAACAGTACTATAGGCTTCCTGACAATATAGGGTACATCATACGAATTATGGGGACAGCAGAAATATAAGATGTATTATTTTAAAAATAAAATATAATTTTCTAACTTATTTAAAGTAAGACACAGCTGATGTTTATGTGCTCTAAATCCAAAATCAGTGCCAGAACACATTTGTACCACTAAAACTATCATTATCCAATGAGGAATATATTAACGTTACCTGGCAATTTCGGTGACTTAAATACCACCCTGAGTGTAATTGGTACATGCTCTTATGCTTAACACGTCTCAGGTCAATTTACTGCTTTTATTAATGCCCGAAAACCCAGAGGTCAAGATAGCTGCCACAGTACGTCTTTGATATATAAACGAGCTCACCAAGATTTAGGTCTGTGTGATTTTTCTTGGGCGTGTCATTCGGAAAATGTTTCATCCAAATTCATAAGCTTTGTGTTGAGATGCCATGTTGATCCCCTTCCAAAGGGCACCAAGATGGAAGCGAAGAGTCTGGCTCGATCTATGAGGTACCTCAGACTTGATTTAGCTGTCAGCTTTTATTTTCACCTGTTCTTAAACTAGCGCGAGGACTCGTGTGCAACAGTAAAATTGTCACATCAATGTGACGCAATGAGAAATCTTAACGTGGCAATTTTGGTGACAAAATTGACATCCAAAGAACTTTGTCCGGACTCGTCATAGCAATATGTCTTCGAAGAGTAACTCAAAGAACATTAACATTTTACACTTTCATCAAAAACTTTCAATTTGACTTTAAAATGCTTTACTTTAGAGGAGTATGTATACCATGATGATGTGAGAAGTTGAATATTTCATGGTATCCTGTAAGAGAAGCGTGGTATACCTATTTTATACCATGGCATAGTCAATACAGTGGTCAACACTGTAGTGTATCTGTTAGAACCGGAACCGAAAGTAAGCTCAAGTCACATCTTTTAGTTTTTAAAGTAATTTTAGCTATAGGTAATTTAGGTGTCCCCAATTAGCGTACGTTGTACGCTAGAGATTTCGACACGTAAATAAAGTTCTTATCTTATCTATCTTATCTACATGGCGTGTGATATATAAAGGGATGTCAGAGTAAAAAAGATGCATGTGGTGAAGATGAACGAGCGATTAAACTAGTTGTTGTTGTTGTTGTTGTTGTTGTTGTTGTTGTTGTTGTTGTTGTTGATAACGGGTGACTTCAGTCGAGTCTTACAGCCCGTACACCACAAACAATCAACGCTACATAATGAAGCCCCGGGAACGTGGAGGTTCCATGTGATACCGTTCAGCATACAACGGCTTTTAATTCCTATATTCTGATTGGCTGTATTTCTATGGCGTGGGCAACTGAAATTCCAGCATAGAAGCCTAAAGTTTGTTCAAGGTAAAGAAATGTATTGCTCGCCTTTTTACCATATAAGTATCAAGTGGTCACCTCGTCATCACGTGAATCTTTTCTGACAAAGGACAACTGGTGCTTTACTCTGATCAGACAAACTGCATTTCATGTCATTCCACTTTCCTGCAGATGTGTAACACATGGCATATAGGTGGACACATTTCTCATGAAGGTTACTCGGTTCTCCATTTCCCCTTGTAGAAAATTGACCCGTTAGTGGAGTGCCATCGATCCAGTAAAACGCATTGTTAGCCTTTCTGTAAAGTTCAATCCATGTACCTCCAATTTGTACCGTTTTTGCTTCATTAGCAGTTCAAGAAAGTGGTTGTTCTATTCTTCTGATGTGATTACAGCGAGGTCTCCTCCCAAATTCTGGCAAGTTCTTCGAGTGTCGATTCATTTTAGGGTCGGAGTGTCGATCACGTAATAATATAAATTTCCATGAGGAACCCAATCTTGCGGATAGTCTGATCGGGTAAAATATGAGGAGCATATATATATTTCAGTTTACAAATATTCGAAAAAAAAAATCAAACTAGCGAGTTGCAATTTGATTGGCCAAGCGAACGTAACCGATAACAGACGCGCACGGTTATTGGCTGGTTTAGGAAACACGCAAGAGAAGCGTACAACAGCCTTTGCCGTCGCTCGTTTTCCAGCTTCTAAAGGGTAAATAGAACAATTAACGCTATCTCAATTTTAACGAGATTTGCCTCAGGAAACAGATCTTGTTTCAGAAAACAGACCTTGCTCTACATGAGTTCTCGTAGCTCAGTAGATAAAGCGCCCGCCCGGTGTTCGGGAGGTCATGGGTTCGATTCCGTCGGGGACTCAGATTTTTCTTTGTACCACGCTCGTGTCATGTTGAATATTTCATATTTCACATTTAATTACCGA
>JAHPZR010032587.1:0-15000 GCA_019787425.1 Platygyra sinensis | reverse complement strand
CAATGCGTTTTACTGGATCGATGGCACTCCACTAACGGGTCAATTTTCTACAAGGGGAAATGGAGAACCGAGTAACCTTCATGAGAAATGTGTCCACCTATATGCCATGTGTTACACATCTGCAGGAAAGTGGAATGACATGAAATGCAGTTTGTCTGATCAGAGTAAAGCACCAGTTGTCCTTTGTCAGAAAAGATTCACGTGATGACGAGGTGACCACTTGATACTTATATGGTAAAAAGGCGAGCAATACATTTCTTTACCTTGAACAAACTTTAGGCTTCTATGCTGGAATTTCAGTTGCCCACGCCATAGAAATACAGCCAATCAGAATATAGGAATTAAAAGCCGTTGTATGCTGAACGGTATCACATGGAACCTCCACGTTCCCGGGGCTTCATTATGTAGCGTTGATTGTTTGTGGTGTACGGGCTGTAAGACTCGACTGAAGTCACCCGTTATCAACAACAACAACAACAACAACAACAACAACAACAACAACAACAACAACTAGTTTAATCGCTCGTTCATCTTCACCACATGCATCTTTTTTACTCTGACATCCCTTTATATATCACACGCCATGTAGATAAGATAGATAAGATAAGAACTTTATTTACGTGTCGAAATCTCTAGCGTACAACGTACGCTAATTGGGGACACCTAAATTACCTATAGCTAAAATTACTTTAAAAACTAAAAGATGTGACTTGAGCTTACTTTCGGTTCCGGTTCTAACAGATACACTACAGTGTTGACCACTGTATTGACTATGCCATGGTATAAAATAGGTATACCACGCTTCTCTTACAGGATACCATGAAATATTCAACTTCTCACATCATCATGGTATACATACTCCTCTAAAGTAAAGCATTTTAAAGTCAAATTGAAAGTTTTTGATGAAAGTGTAAAATGTTAATGTTCTTTGAGTTACTCTTCGAAGACATATTGCTATGACGAGTCCGGACAAAGTTCTTTGGATGTCAATTTTGTCACCAAAATTGCCACGTTAAGATTTCTCATTGCGTCACATTGATGTGACAATTTTACTGTTGCACACGAGTCCTCGCGCTAGTTTAAGAACAGGTGAAAATAAAAGCTGACAGCTAAATCAAGTCTGAGGTACCTCATAGATCGAGCCAGACTCTTCGCTTCCATCTTGGTGCCCTTTGGAAGGGGATCAACATGGCATCTCAACACAAAGCTTATGAATTTGGATGAAACATTTTCCGAATGACACGCCCAAGAAAAATCACACAGACCTAAATCTTGGTGAGCTCGTTTATATATCAAAGACGTACTGTGGCAGCTATCTTGACCTCTGGGTTTTCGGGCATTAATAAAAGCAGTAAATTGACCTGAGACGTGTTAAGCATAAGAGCATGTACCAATTACACTCAGGGTGGTATTTAAGTCACCGAAATTGCCAGGTAACGTTAATATATTCCTCATTGGATAATGATAGTTTTAGTGGTACAAATGTGTTCTGGCACTGATTTTGGATTTAGAGCACATAAACATCAGCTGTGTCTTACTTTAAATAAGTTAGAAAATTATATTTTATTTTTAAAATAATACATCTTATATTTCTGCTGTCCCCATAATTCGTATGATGTACCCTATATTGTCAGGAAGCCTATAGTACTGTTCATAAGCCCCGGCTTCTATATAGGCTTCCCTGTCATAACCACCTTAAACGTTTGTGGTCTATCGTCTTTAAGTTATTAGTATAAATTTCTACTGTGTTATTATTTTTCTTTTATTTTATGTGGTTAATGGCAAATAAAATGAAATGAAATGAACAAGTTACATACATTAATCAGACATTGTTACCAAATGTCCGCACTTGTTAAACGCCAAGATTACCGGCTATACCCGAGTTGATTATACCGGCCAACTGTAATGAATGCCGTTTTAGGGAGTAGAATGATACTTCATTTTGAACTCAGATCCCGGCAAAGTATAGATGATAAAGGTATTTATGGAAATGCAATAAAGATTTTCACTACAAGTGATATTTAAAACTTCTTTGAAAGTGCATTTTTCAAAGAATTTTTAACTATCACGATTGCTCGAGATTTCGTACGATCATGATGTGCCAGAGAAGAAAAACGAGTGCAAGTGTATTGAAATTAACAATGCAAGCAATCCATGTAAAATGAATTAGAAATTTAGGAATACATTTGCCTGCTCTCAGCCAATCACAGTTAGCCATCTTTTTGTTATATAATAAAGCAAGTACTTAAACATTTTATTTTACTTTTCGCTCTTCGCATCAATGGTCATGGGGTGTACAAAACTTTTGTTTTTCTTCCTATTACAATCTACCGCCGATTTCTCCACCGAAAAAAACTCTATAGCTCGTTCATCATGCTTTGAAATTCGAGAAAATAAGCGGCTGAAAGGAAACGTTGTGAAACGGTTTGATTCTCCAAGTTTGTCATCGTGCAGTCGGCTATGTATGGAAAACGCTTGGTGTACTTCTACTAACTACAAGATGTCATCCAAGAAGGACGGCAAAGGAACTTGTGAACTGAACAAGCACGACACCCTCATCAATGAAAACGCCAAAATTCATGATGAGCATGGAGTTACTTTCTCTATTCTGCTGAAGGTAATTACTATAAAGTAATTTTGGTCTTGAACTAGTCAGCCATTAAAATATGGCACCTTTAATTTTTCGCAAAAAACGAATTATTCCTGTTAAACGTTGAATCAGGTCTGTGAAATTGTGAAAAGTAGTGGCTTAGGCCAGCTATTGCGAACTTCCCTCAAACATCTGCAGGGTTTTCATGTAACTTTGTGCTCTCTAATTTACTCATTTCTTTTATTAATCAGGGATGTTTGTTCAGGAGCTGCTTCAATGGAGGTTCTTGTTTGACTGACAAGGAAAAGCAAACCTTTTCATGCTCGTGTCTACCACCTTGGACTGGAGACAGATGTGAAATTAAACTGGGTAATAATGACATGACCGTAATAAAACCCAATTAAAAAGTAAATAAATTTATTGCTATTATGGCTTTCTTGTTTTTACAAGTTTTATGAGGATCTTGTACATGGGTTGCAAAATGTGACAGGCTCTTTGCCGAAAGTTCATACCTGAAAAGTTGAATAAACAAGCAATATTGACAGCGTAAAACCCAACATCAAAGCTTGCACAAAAGTCAGCTTTCGAACAGCTACTTTAAAACTGGGAGTGTCAACGCCTAGTTTCCAGATCACATGAAAGTTGATGTAGTTTTGAAATATTTCTGTACTGAAATGTACTCCTTTGCTATATTTAACTTGATTAGATTGTCCGCAAAATTGGGTTAATCGAGGATATTCATGTTACTACGTCATCGACACGCCGACCCCCAAATGGAGCGAGGCTCGAACGACTTGCCAGAAGTGGGAAGGAGACCTCGCTATCATCAGATCTGAAGATGAGAATAACTTTATCAATGAGCTGTTAAAAAACAAAAAAACGGTAAAAATAGAGGGTGCTTGGCTTGGTCTTTACAGAAAACCGTGGGCCGGAGGCCCATTTTACTGGATCGATGACACTCTAGCGGCCGATCATTATTCTGCATGGGCAGAAAGCCAGCCAAGTAACCCTGATGAAAAATGTGTTCAAATATATGCAGGTTCTTACAATCCTGGAAAGTGGAATGACATTGAATGCAGTTTGTCTGACGCAAGTAAAGCTCCAGTTGTCCTCTGTCAAAAAGAGCTCATGTGATGGCGAGGCCACCATTTGTTCCTTATCTGAGAAAACGGCCGAGCAAGACATACTCGGATATTCTCTAATTTAGCTGAGGAATATTAAGTCACGTGACCTGTTTAAACCAATCGCCTGGAGCGAAAATATCTGATGGATTGTAAGTAACGTTATTAATTGTTACAATAAAATGCAATTTACGATAAGCGTTATTGATGAAATAAATCATTATCGTGCCGACACAGAACACAGAACTGGGCTCGAGCGTAGCACATGAAGGCTCATGGATAGTATGTCTGTAAAAAGAGACAGTTGAGAAACCTTGTGACATTCTACTGCCATGCAGCCTTGCCACTAGCACTTTTCGTGTAAGGTTTATCTTTACTGCTGTGCAAAAGAACGTTGACTGATTTATCATGGCTTATTCTGTTCTTTCTATATCAACCTAAAACTTCAAAGGCGGCGCCATTGCATTTGATCGAGGTTAAGAGCGGCCCTCTATAATTTTCAATTATGGTCATTTGGACGAGAAAAAATCAAATTCCTCAAACTTTCTTGAGGGTTGTCCAATACACCCAAAGTGAGTCGAGTCGTGTAACTTTGTTGTCGACCCGTCTTACCGGAAGCTACATGTAACTTTGTAGTGACTTAACGTACCGGAAGTGGAAGGAGTGATTGCTGGTTTCTACAGGAAGTTAAGTTCACAAGTTACCAGTCGTTACGAGTCGACACGACTTGACTTAACGAACAGTCGAGTCGACAGAGTGAGACTTAGTATAAATTTGCTTGAAGTGATTGTGGAGGGGGTGCATAAAATGTCGTCAAGTCGTGTCGGGTCGTTACGAGTCAACACGACTTTACTTAAGGAATAGCCGAGTCGACAGAGTAAGACTTAGTATAAAAGTGCTTGAAGTGATTGTGGTGGGGGTGCATAAAATGTCGTCAAGTCGTGTCGAGTTGTTACGAGTCAACACGACTTGACTTAAGGAATAGTCGAGTCGACAGAGTAAGACTTAGTATAAAAGTGCTTGAAGTGATTGTGGTGGGGGTGCATAAAATGTCGTCAAGTCGTGTCGAGTTGTTACAAGTCAACACGACTTGACTTAAGGAATGGTCGAGTCGACAGAGTAAGACTTAGTATAAAAGTGCTTGAAGTGATTGTGGAGGGGGTGCGTAAAATGTCGTCAAGTCGTGTCGAGTCGTTACGAGTCAACACGACTTGACTTAAGGAATAGTCGAGTCGACAGAGTAAGACTTAGTATAAAAGTGCTTGAAGTGATTGTGGAGGGGGTGCATAAAATGTCGTCAAGTCGTGTCGGGTCGTTACAAGTCAACACGACTTTACTTAAGGAATAGTCGAGTCGACAGAGTAAGACTTAGTATAAAAGTGCTTGAAGTGATTGTGGTGGGGGTGCATAAAATGTCGTCAAGTCGTGTCGAGTTGTTACGAGTCAACACGACTTGACTTAAGGAATAGTCGAGTCGACAGAGTAGGACTTAAGATAAAAGTGCTTGAAGTGATTGTGGAGGGGGTGCATAAAATGTCGTCAAGTCGTGTCGAGTTGTTACAAGTCAACACGACTTGACTTAAGGAATGGTCGAGTCGACAGAGTAAGACTTAGTATAAAAGTGCTTGAAGTGATTGTGGAGGGGGTGCATAAAATGTCGTCAAGTCGTGTCGAGTCGTTACGAGTCGGCACGACTTGACTTAACGAACAGACGAGTCGACAGAGTAAGATTTAGTATGAAAGTGCTTGAAGTGGCTGTGGAGGGGTTGTATAAAATGTCGTCAAGTCGTGTCGAGTCGTTACGAGTCAACACGACTTGACTTAAGGAATAGTCGAGTCGACAGAGTAAGACTTAGTATAAAAGTGCTTGAAGTGATTGTGGAGGGGGTGTATAAAATGTCGTCAAGTCGTGTCGAGTCGTTACGAGTCGACACGACTTGACTTCAGGAATAGTCGAGTCGACAGAGTGAGACTTGGAATGAATCTGCTTGTAGTGGTTGTGGAAGGGGTTTGTAAGGTGTCGTCAAGTCGTTTCGAGTGGCCACGAGTTGACACTACTCCACTTTTGGAATAGTCAAGTCTACAAAGTGCAAATTAGTATAAAAGTGTTTTCTAACTTTCTCGCCGCCTTTCCCACCTTCACGTAAAAAAAACGTAATACGCAATACGCGCGGGCGCCCATGCAGACTGGCTCGGGCGTTATTCGAGACTCGGGAGGCACTCAATATACTTTTGCTTTTTGCGGCCATTCGAGTTCAATTGTCGTTCAAATCAAAGATCGGAGAGAAACGGGAACCCAAATAGGAGAAAACTGAGAAAACCGAAAACTACATTGCTCTTTTAAAACCTTTCTTAAAAAATATTTTTAGCCAAGATCTCTTGGGTCAATTTTTAAATGTGCATGTCATGATTTCGATTAAAAAAATCATAGTTCTTAAATTTTAGCTGTTTTCTATTTTTTGTAATTTTTTATTATCTCACAAGTGTAAATAGTAATTTTAATTTTTAACTTAGGATAGAGGGCCACTGGTTTGTCAGTTTTTGACTGTTATGTGTTACCCTCTTTAAATAAAGTTGCTACTACTACTACTACTGCTACTACTACTATACCAAAACCGATCGGAAAACCGCATGTAAGCAATTGCTTTCTTGTTGCATTCAAATTCATGGCTTTTGAAAAAGTGGCGTTATCTTCTTGGCATAATGGCAATTCAATTTTTTCAGTGTTAGAGTTGATCTCAGCGTGGAATTGTATACAATAACCCTAACTAGAAGTGGGAAATGTGACACTTTGGCGGACGGTTCTTTTCGCGTCCCTTGCGTCGGCTTTTTTTTAAATACACGGATTCGGAGTCTGTAAAGTTTTTATAATAACGCGGATTGGAGATGTTCACATATCATTTATAAAAGCAAACGCGAAAATCAGTCTCTGTCGGGGTTTTGAAACCTTTCAGGAAGAGGAAAATTGGAGGGGGTTTTGCACAAAATACGCGACTGTCATTCAAATATCCGTGAACGAAACGAAACTGTCTAATCCGTGAAATGGAATGGATAAAAGCGTTTAGGTGGGTAATAACTCTTTGAAAGGTGCGCTCTAATTAACCAAAATTTGTCGAGTTTATTGTTTGAAGTAGGTGTGATAATTGTCGTGTTTAGTCTATTGTCACTTCGTATGTTAGAAGTGATTATACGGCAAGCAATCCCAAATAGTATATAAAAGAACATAACTTTAAAAAACTCGTTCCAACGAAATGAATAACAGATAAAAAACGAAATAAACGCTTACGACCTTCTAAAAAGTCAGCCATGCCCTAGAGAAATCTGTAAAAGAATGTTATCGTGTGCCCTATTAAATTAACTGAATGCAAATATATCACGAAGGACCATGAAGGCGAAGTCGCTAGTTGATAATGAAAGAAAGAGACTGGGAATAATCGGTAATCGGGATTAAAATAGCACACGTCAACCAGCGTAAATAAGCGAGAACGGACTAACACGAATTACATAAGAACCAAACCCCATGAGCAAAAATAAAAATGTACGGGGAATGTAAGTGCCCTTAATTCGCGACAACAAGGGAATAAATTAGCACATTTGGAACGAGTTTTATGATTATGTTATGAACGATAATAATACTTGACAAATAGCTGCAGAGGCTCGGTGAAACGCGGATATTCGCTGGTAAATAAATATAACTTATCTGAACAAGCACTGTTACAACGACTGAAGTGTAATACTATGTTTGTGTGGTTTCATTCTCTTCCACTTCTCCAGACGTTTGTACAATGAATAAACATTGTGTGCGCGGATTCTTGCTTTCCTTGCATGCCTATTTCATTTAGTCTGCAAGCGCGTTTCATTGTATGCGTTTACATGTATATGATGCGATTTGTTTATACGGGTGTTTCCCTTAAAAAAATGATCACCCTTCTGCAAAAGTTTAAAGAACGAAGTATATATTGCATGGCTTCTTGTCTCGATTGGATCCTTAGCTTCGTTTCTTCCACACGCGTTTCACTGCTAAAACGTATAATAACTTGTCTGAAGAAGTTTATAGAACGAAATATACATTGCGTGCGTGGGTTCCGATCTTGTTTTATATGCATGCATAGTTTAAAAATTAATTTTGTCTGCACATGCTTTTCGTTGGGCGCGTTTGTGGTTTGATTTCTTGACGCGGGTGTTTCGCTTAAAAAGTATCACTCGTCTGCAGACGTTTAAGAACGAAGTATACATTGCATGGCTTTTTGTTTGGATGCACAGTTTTGTTTCCTGCACACGCGTTTCGTTAAAACGTATCACTTGTCTGCACAAGTTTACAGAACGAGGTATACATTGCATGGCTTCTGTTTTATTTCTTTTGTCTGCAAGCGCGTTTCTAGCCATAAAGTCGAGTCGACTTCTAGCAGTACCGAGTCGTGTCAACTCGTGTCGAGTCGTGACGACTCGACGACATTTCCACCCCCCCCCCTCCCATTCACGCAGTATGAACATTTCCGGTGACTGTAGTCAGACTTCCTGTAGGGTTTGTCAACTTCCGGTAAGGATGACTTCATGAATTTCACAACATGACTTTTGCCAAGACGACTTGTCTATACATAGAGATGACTCGACACACTTTGAGTGTACTGGACATGAGTGACTTTCTTAGGTGAATGGTCTAGATAAGTGATTCCCAAAAATATAACTTTCAGTTCAATTCGATTCGTATTTTAGCGCTGGGGCCACCATCTTGGTTTTAGCCCTCTGAGAGGACTTTCAGGGGCCATTTTAGGGCACATTTTTAACAATTTGCCATACAGGGAAAACGACATAAATCTGGATAAAAACCCTTTTTTCCAGACAAGCAAATGTTACTGGTTACGTTGGGAGGCTGTTTTGGTAATTTAATCTTTACCTGATTTTTTTACAGAATTTTTAATTTCTTCCCTTTCGGACTACTCATGAAGCGCCGTAAAAAAGGCGAAATTTAAAGTAAAATATCCCCAAAAGTACATCACTTGAGATCCCAAAACAACTTTCCACCTTAAGAGCAATGTCTCACCTGTAAAAATATGCAATAAAATTTTGGGGCAGTTAAAACTGTAAATTTTTAGAAGAAGAAGTTTAAGCTCTGTTTTTGTCAATAAAGAGCTGCCGTCCTAATTAGTTGTAATTGTAATTGTAATTGCAATTGTAATTGTAAGAGCAATTAAAGAATTACTGATATATTCCACTTACCTCGCGACATGTTGAAAACTGGATGCTCCACGATTCCTCGTGTTATGTTATCAGTAGGTTTCACCCATATTTTCGATGATTAGTATACGAAATCACTCCGAGACATCACAACGGTTAAGTAGATTTCGACTCTCCGAACGGCAGGTATTTTTGCAGGTTGCAGGTTGAAATTTAATTATAACTGGAAAACCGCTAACACTAAAAATAATTAATAACCCATATACTCGTCAGGGGTTCTTACATAAAGTAGTGGGCCTTTTTCACAGGGTTTCATGTGTTAAGTCAAAAACGGAATGCCAACGAACTTCATCATTTGCTTGAAGCAGATATAGAAGTATTCTCTTTACTTTTGGAAGTAAGCTTAACTTGAACATTCCTTGCTTCCATAGTAATAGATGTCACCCTCTTTAAATGTTAGGTTATTGATTCGATCCGCTATAAGTAGTTATCGATCGACACGCTGAGACCAGTGAAGTCTCTTGAAAGCCATCTGCATGGCCGCTCCATCCGCAGATGTTTCCATCGATTCCAGATTTGGCTCGGGTCTTCCCTCAGCAACAGAAGATTGCCATCACAAATGAAGCAAATAAATAAAAAGAATGAAATAATACAAGATTTCAACCGACGGAAGATATTAGCACCAGCTCACTGCGCTTTTATTTTGGTACTCACAGGGAAGAAACCAAATTCAGCAGCTATTTCAGATGATATATCAGATGTTGTTTTCAAAACCAATAATTCATTGCAGGCTTAAAATCATAGGAATATGCTCCCCTCCCATCGCTTCGACCGGTTTGGCATTTAGGTGGAAGCAATCTTACTAAGCGATCGTAATCAGCGTCATGTAACGGTCACGGGAAGTCTACTGCTTGTACGTTTCTTTTAACTACCAGCGGTTTTCCAGTTATGATTTAAAAATTTCAACCTGCAACCTGCAACCTGCAACCTGCAAAACATACCTGCCGCTCTCCGAAGCCCGCGTCATAAATATTATTTGTCTTTCGCTTCATAAGCCGCCGTTTACAAGACGTTTAACAATTTGCTGAGATCCTATCTGACCCAGAGGTCTATTAGCAGCCTAAATCTTCCTGTTACTTCGAGGATTCTCATGAAGGACTCGTTTTAACATCAGTTGCTGTTTCGATTCTAGAGATTGCGTTGCATTTGACAAGTGGACATTCCAATGGGTAGGGGTAGGGGGTAGCGTATGGATCAACACGGATTGGGAAGTGGCTTGGGGCCATTCTACATGTTTTAGTTTAGTTGATATAAACTTTCGTCGGCAGGTATGGAACATGTGCTTCTGCTTTTAACATTTGGGGTCATTTTTTGATGTAATTGTTTGTCTTAGGGGGGGGGGGGGAGGGGGGGTTTTGTGTTTTAAGAAAGGAAAAAAAGAAAAAAAAAAAACGAGGAGAATCTTCTAATTCTAAGAACTCAAACCGACCCTAAACGATAATGTAAGCAGCGAAAAGCTTTACCTCTATTAGTTTGCATCTTTTGTATGCAAATATTTTTTGTGCTCAGCTTTTGGCATTGTTATTGTTACTTAGTTACTTATCTAAAATTTAAACTTAGTTGCTACTTGTATTACTAACGGTCACTTCTGAAGATGTATGTAGAAACATACGAAACGTCAAGTTAAAGTTAAATTTTTTTTTTTTTCCAACTTGCGTTTTATTGTCATGTTTGTAACTGCAGTTTGTGTGCTATTTCTCATTAAGCTACGATATCATATCAGGCTCTTGATCAGGTGTACCATTTTATCAATGAGGTCCCGGTCAAAAAGTAAGAGGATACACTAGTAGAGCATGTTGTGTGAAAGGCTAATTATCTCAGAAAAATGAATGGCGACTACATTTTTCTTTGTGGATTCCAAAAACCCTAGCTAAGATCTACTTTTTTCACGTCTACGTTATCATGCAGAAATAGGTTTCTACTCAATAACCCCACCGCCGCTAATGTCGTTTCATTCTGTGATGGAACACAGCTGATGTCTACACAAGACTAGTTTTCAACTCTCTATAGGGCGCTTTACGCGATCTTGGGATGTTGGAAGCAGCTAGATCAAAATACTAGCATATATCAAGCGAAGCATATATCAAGCTTTCTAAAACCATTATATATGCGTTTGATGAAGCTTGATTCTCATTGGTTGTTGACTTGTTGTGTCTTCTCTGAGGATCTCCTCCCGTGTCTGTTTCTGAGCTCTGAGCTGGAGAAGAAGGATTAAACGTGGCGAGGAGTCTGAGGAACTCATTTAAGGTGAACCGCCTAATTGTGGCGCCATTTTTTGCCTGCTTCATCTTTTGTGCTTCAGTAACTCCTTGGACTTTATGGCCGTCTCCTGACCTGAGAAAAGCTTTTCTTCAAGGAACTTTTTGTTTTGTTTTTTATTTCGTTTTGTTTTTTCCATTGAAGCGCGAGGCCTTTTTTTGTCACTTTCAGCGCCCAGCCTTAAGGTTTAATTTCTGCAGCAGCAACTGGAAGAGCAGACCGGGTGAATATCACGATTGTTGCATAGCATATTTTGGCCTTGACAAATAGGTTTTCTCCTTCAGGAACATGTCAACACAAACCGCACTTTAAATAGTTCTCTAGTAATTTTCTGAGCATTTCCCGCCAGGGTTTATCCGATGCAAAAGTGGGATCGCTTAGAAAATATTAGGAACTTTAATAAAACGCACGATGGTCGGTTGCTAGGGCTTTTCCTCCCTGAAGGTTCTTAAATCTAATTTCTAGCTCACAGAGGAGAACTTTATATTTTAAATGAAGCAAGACATTAGAACATCATAATTGAAGGAAAGTTTTTTTTATACTTTTAAGATTGCAAAGGTATTTTTGACTTTTCTTGAAAGTGTGATGACGTAAATGACACCTATTGTTAGTAACAACACGAAAAATTTGAAAAGCAGTGTTAAGGACGGTACAGGCGTCTTTGTCACTGAAAAGCAATATTTACAATGAAAACCTCATCTTAATCAGATAAAATGGCGTAGAGCAGGAGCCATAGGCTCTTGCGTAGAGTTAGGGACTGTTCATATGGAGGTGGGGGACCCCAGGTAGGTGAGGTCCCCCACCTTGGTTTGATTACCAATCTCTCTATACAATCTCTCTTTTTTTCTCGACTGCTTTCACATGAGAGGTGGGGTACCTCACCTAGGCGGGTTGCCCGGTCAGCCGTGCCGGGTAACCCGCTTAGGTGGGGTAAGTTTACTCCATGTGAATGCTGAAGGTGGAGTGGGGTGATTTTTAGCTGGGCATTTATCCATTATAAAACCAATTGAAAGGCTCACCGGACGGCTAAAAATGTTAAATTTAATGCCCAATATTTCGGTTAGACAGGACTAACCTTCCTCAGAGGCTACTCTAAATGGAAAGGATTTTAAGCAGGGCCTGTCGGCGATGCACACAAAGATACGCCGATGTTTATTTTAGCGATTGATTTCTTCGATGAATTTGGCCTTGAAAGGCTCACTGAGCCCGAAAAGCCCTTGAATGAAATGAGCAGTGACTGTAAATAACAGCTTCACAGAAAGAAAAGAGGTAAGAAACAATCTGGAAGCATTTGGAAACCTCACCCCAGCGCCCCGGGGTTATAAATATTGCATGTGAAGGCTGGCTTTCTTTTACCACAGGTAGGTGGGATACCTCACCTACCTGGGGTCCCCCACCTCCATTTGAACAGGCCCTTACAGGTAATTTAAGAAAGTCAAATTTCCCGCCATATGACCATTTATGGTCAAGATCAAGGGGTTTTAAACGCGAAAACAATGAATGCATCCGCAAGGGAGAAAATATGTATAAAATCAAAATTGTATTTTGTTTTTTTGATTCACCATGAGGTGCTATGAGGCGTATTTCGTCACGAATTAAGTCATTATGACGTAACAGGACGTAATACTATTCTAATAGGGCCTCCCGTCATTGATGAAATGATAAAGATGATCAAGAGATTACATACAGATCGTAATCTTTTCACTAGATACTGCCTATCCTTTTCTTTAATAAACTGCACCCTCCCCCCCCCCCCCACTTCTCTCCACAACCTACTCTGAAAAAAAAGAGGGTCTGAATGGAGTTAAGTGCTAAGAGTTATTTGCACATAATTTTTAGTGTTTGCTGTTAAATTGGCCAATTGTTTAATGTTTACTGTTTCCGGAGAAAACACCGTTAAGTGTTCAGAGGGTTTTTCGTGGACACCCCATAGGGTCCCATAGTCTTTAGCATTGTAAATTCTTATCTGCTCTTCGAAAATCGGTAATAAATAACTCATGAACTTTGAGCTTGTGCTCAAAACCTCCCAAAGATTCTGTAGTCTCTTTTTTAGACCCAATGTGCAGCAGCATTCTGAAACACATAACGTTCAGCTGCTCTGGTCATGCCATCCACGCTCATTTTTGCCTTGATCGATAGGGAGTTCTGGACGGTCAGGTATGGCATATATCCATGAGCTTTTGACTAGGAAGGAATTACATTCATCGACATCTGCCATATGTTTTTAGCATTGCATACTATTCAAAACATACTGTCTTTATATAAAGTGAATTATTTAGAGGTATCTGATTGTATATTACAAGAATTTCTCTCTCTGAAAAAATCGTATCTTAACATTGTAAAAGTGCGTCCTTCACATATGAATGGCATGTGAATATTACAACGAAGATATAGTCAAAAGTTTTCAGAATTCTCCTTGGAAAGCTTCGATAGTTTTAATACATCTTTGGTATTCTCTGTACATCTTCGGTAGTCTTCAGAAATCTTCGGCTATCTTCTGTAATCTTCCGAACAGATCGGCAATCGTCGGAAAGTGGCCGAAAACTTCTTGATATACTGAACAAAGTAATGTTGCTATCTTTGGAGCGGTTTTTGTTTCCATCTGGATAAAATTTACTCCTACAGTGCATTTTTCACAGCTAATGTTAAAATGCCTAACATTTAACCAAAGATTTAAGTCTTTAGTGTTATCGAGGAACCCCCATTCAAATAACCTAAAAAAGATGACTCACATTTCCAAGCAAAAGCTCATATTCAATCATCTGAGAATGTTTAGAAACTGAAATGCGTAAATTGGTTTTAAAGCCACATCCTACCCACCCTACCCCTACCCATTGGAATGTCCACTTGTCAAATGTAACGCAATCTCTGGAATAATGGCGGGTGCACAACAGATCGAAACAGAACTGAGTAAAACGAGTTCTTGATGAGAATCTCAGGAAGATTTCAAAGGTTGCTAATAGACTTCTGGGTCAGATAGGATCTTGGCAAATTGTTCAAATTCTTGTAAACGGCGGCTTATGAAGCGAAAGACAAATAATATTTATGACGCGGGCTTCGGAGAGTTGAAATCTTCTTAACCGTTGTGATGTCTTGGATTGATTTCGTACACTAATCATCGAAAATATGGGTGAAACCTACTGATAACATAACATGAGGAATCGTGGAGCATCCAGTTGTCAACATGTCGCTAGGTAAGTGGAATATAGCAGTATTTTCTTTGTGCATAGTTATTTCACGTTATTAGGACGACAGCTCTTTATTGACAAAAGCAGAGCTTAAACTTCTTCATCTAAAAAATTACAGTTTAAACTGCCCCAAAATTTTATTGCATATTTTTACAGGTGAGGCATTGCTCTTTAAGTGGAAAGTAGTCTTGGGATCTCAAGTGATGTACTTTTGGAGATATTTAACTTTAAATTTCGCCTTTTTTACGGCGCTTCATGAGTAGTCCAAAAGGGCAGAAATTAAAAATTTTGTAAAAAAATCAGATAAAGATTAAATTGCCAAAACAGCCTCCCAAAGTAACAAGTAACATTTACTTGTCTGGAAAAAGGTGTTTTTACCCGGATTTAGGTCGTTTTCTTTGTATGGCAAATTGTTAAAAATGTGCCCTAAAATGGCCGCTGAAAGCCATCTCAGAGGGGCAAAACAAAGATGGTGGCCCCAGCGCTAAAATACGAATCAAATTGAACTGAAAATTATATTTTTTTGAATCACTTATCTAGACCATTCATCTGAGAAAGTTTGAGGAATTTGATTTTTTCTCGTCCAAATGACCATAGTTGAAAA
>JAHPZR010032586.1:0-21900 GCA_019787425.1 Platygyra sinensis | reverse complement strand
CGGCGAAATACGAGATACAAAAACCCCTCAACTTGTCGCGCAACATTGTTTCGTGGCAAGTTTTCGTCGATGTTGCCCGTTTTTCACCTTGCGTGATCAACTTGACCGGCAACAAAACATTTGTTGCGGGTTGAAAATGCGGCGCGCTGATTGGTTGATTTGCTAGGGCACGAGCAGATTTTTGTCGCGACAAGTTGTGGAGTTTGATGAAAAAACGAGCACAAAGCCAAAATTTGTTGCTCAAAGTAGACCCCAGTCTACTTTTCGCAACAACTTCTTTCAACCCGCAACAAATGTTTTTGTTGCGCGACAAGTTGATCACGCAAGGTGAAAAACGGGAAACATCGACAAAAACTTGCAACGAAACAATGTTGCGCGACAAGTTGAGGGTTTTTGTATCTCGTATTTTCGCCGCCTTTAACCTCGATGAGATTTCTTTTGCTTTATTAACGGCCCTGAGCCTTGGAACCAAGTCAGAATTCCGAATATATCGAAATTGGCCTTTTCAATGGTTGCTCCTCCTTCGCGATTAGACCGTACAAAATTTGTAGGAGCCTTTTCAGCTGGTTGAGCAGCGCGGTAGCTGATCACCCGATTAATTTAAGTCTTCCACGAGGGATTCGTAAGCGTTAAAATCCAAGCACGCAATGACTAGACATAAACAACAAAGCAATCATACGTTTGCACTTTGTACTTTTTTAGGACTCAGTGGCAGATAGATGAACGTTCGAGGCTTGAATCTCGACCTTTCCCAAAAACTTGGCTCATCCTAGGTGAAAAAACTTGTAACCCAGTAACGTAAAACAAAGAAAACAAAGAAGTCAATATAATAGACCCTAACCCTAACAATAGCTACAAAACAAAGAAAAACCTCACAGGTTTTCACACCAAGGTAAACCCAAAAAATCGCTCTCTCTTTTCTCGCTTGGAAACGATTGAAAAGCCGAAGTTGCGACAATTCACTGTCAAAAGCACGAGCAACATAAACGTGACAAATTTTGCCTTGCGCAAATCCTTAAATGGTGATTGGCTAATTTAAACAGGCAATGAAAAGCTTTCCAATTAAAGTCTTTCTTTTTCGCGCCACATAAAATGACAAGACTGTACGAGATTCACGAAGGATTGACTCAAGCCACATCACCGCTTATTGATGTATTTCCCGCCAAAAGTATTTTTAGCGGTGATTGGTCACGTTCAAACAGAGCACGAAAAACAGCCAATCAGAAATGTTATAGAAGTGTCAAAGAATTAGTCGATGTAGCATTAGCCAATCATGTGCTCGCGTTTTCTCCGTGCAAAGTCGCAGAAGTGGGAACTTGTTTTCCTGCACAATCACACGTGTGCTAGCAGCATATATAACTTTGAAAAACAATTTCTACTTTCACAACACCAAGAGATCTTATCCCCGTGTCAGCTCCTCCATCGAAGACCTATCTAACCGTAGCGAAGATTTTGTTGTTTTGAAAGATATGGCTCGCACCAAGCAAACCGCTCGTAAGTCAACCGGAGGTAAAGCTCCTCGGAAACAGCTAGCTACCAAAGCAGCGCGAAAGAGCGCTCCTGCAACCGGCGGCGTCAAGAAACCTCATCGCTACAGACCAGGAACCGTTGCACTGCGAGAAATTCGACGCTATCAGAAGTCGACAGAGTTGCTGATCCGTAAGCTGCCTTTCCAGCGCTTAATCCGCGAGATAGCACAAGATTTCAAGACGGACTTGCGTTTCCAGAGTTCAGCCGTTCTAGCATTACAAGAAGCCGCCGAGGCCTACCTCGTGGGTCTGTTTGAAGACACCAATCTTTGTGCAATTCACGCTAAGAGAGTCACAATCATGCCCAAAGACATTCAACTTGCGAGACGAATCCGCGGGGAGCGTGCTTAAATGGTAAAGATATCTTGGTATTTAGTAAGTTTTGTTTTACAGACTGCGTTGTTTTCTACATAGTTAATAGATTTATATTCAGAACCTTGTACTGTTCCAACTTTTCTCGGAATAGCTCTGTTTGTGTACTGTACAACTAATGAACTACAAGAATGTGCATGGAACATCTTTTTTTCGTTTGTGACGGACGGACAGTAAGATACAAAGGCTTTTGTAAATATACGATGTAAATTTAGCGCTGAATTTCAGTTGTAAGAATGTAGCGCGCTCGAGGGTTATTTTTACATTTTCGTTATATCATAAGTTAATTAAAAAAATTACTAAGTCCCTATTTGTCTTGATTATATTCAATCTTGTTGAATCCTGATTACACTCGCTCTTTTTATAAACAATTTTTAAGAATATAAGAGGGCGAAATCTGGGAAATTTTAAGAATATTTAAGTAAACCTGAGGTTGTCATTCGCAAAGATACTATTTTGCGCTGAAACTTTGTAACCACAATACAATTATAGAGCGTATGCACTCCGGCGTCAAACAGCCTTGCAAATTTATTCGAACCAGAAAAAGTGCGTATCAGAAAAGAGTTTCACTCTTTCGTACACCAACATACACATTATTCCAAAAATGGCCACCATTTTAGCCTTTTGTTTACTGGCAAATTACCCCGTGTTGCCTCGTTCTTAAACTCAAATTTCAAAAGAATATTTTCCTTTAAACGAGGCAACTGACAAGGGCTAATTTGCAAGTAAACAAAAGAATACTGAAATGGCAGCCATTTTGGAATAGGGTGTATGGCCACCGTTTCACTGTTTTGGACCAATATGGCTCCCATGACATCATGTGCTTAAGATCGATAGCTTTTTAACTAAACCGTGTAAAACCTTAATTTGAACGGGAAAACTGGCCAAAAAGCAACAACAAATTGGCCGTATTTATGTTCGACGAAAATAACATTTCTAAGAGAAGTTATGTGCATTTTATAAGGATATTCAGCTTCGGCCGAAAAAAGGTTGTATACTTGAATGCCGCTGATGGCCTTCCATCGGGAAATTTATTTTTATAATCTACTGAACATGGTTAGCAGCGTTGGTTTTGAAAACTATACCTCAACATGACGATAGCATAGGAATTCTCAGTGGTGACGAAACATTAAAATTTTCTTGGATCGAAGTGCTAGATAAGGCTTAGGAGGTTCTTGTTTCGAAATAACATATATTAAATGAAAAAATTCGAAATTGGAAAATTAAGGTTTTGGAACTGACCCTCAGAGCATACACAAACGTACTTAACGTACGAAACCAACCCTACAAGCATTGTGTTGAGTAAAACACGAAAACAAAAGAAAGCAAAAGACAAGAAAACAAGTTGGATCAGCTACAAAACAGCCGTCATCTCCCTAACTCTCGTTCGCACAAGGCTTGAGACAAAAGGAGTAATCACTTCAATGAGACGAAAATAAGTTTTCTGGAATTGCAAAGTTCAACCACAATATGAAAACTCAGCCGGCCCGGTCCAAATAATAAGTATTCGATTTTACGAAAGAAAATTTTGCAATTAACGAATATACAATTCTAACACACAAACGATTTTGTAACGTTCTGCTAATAACACCGCGCAATGTTTAAGGGTGCTTGCTGGTATCTTTAGGCCCTACACAGTTGCTAAGGCTATTTTACTCCGTCGCTTGTGATCCGTCGCTTGTGATCCAGTGAAAACTAGGTTGTCGGAGTCGGAAGCAGAAGCGGAAGAACCAGCTTATCGCAAGGCCCGGAGTTGAACGTTTTCATTGACTCTGTCGCTAGTGAAACCAGCCTTTGTGGTGATGAAATGCTCCCTGTATCCTGCAGCATTAAGGCTGGTTTTCACTAGCGACGGAATCAGAAGCGTGGAGCGATACGATCTAGTGAAAATCAAACCAACGGAGTCGGCAGCAGAACACTGATTCTGCTTATGTCTCCGTCGCTTATGATCAAGTGAAAACTGCATTGTCGGAGTCGCAAGCAGAAGCGGAAGAATAAACTAATGACAATGTCCCATTGTGGGCCTTGCGATTGGTTGGTTCTTCCGCTTCTGCTTCCGACTCCGACAACCTAGTTTTCACTGGATCATAAGCGACGGAGTCGTAACACAGAATCGGAAGAAATGGAAACGTTCTGATTCTTCCGACTCCGATTCTGTTGAGCTTATGACTCCCCTAAGGACTCCGATTTTCGATTTTCACTAGGTCGTAAGCTCTCTATGACTCCGACTCCGTCGCTAGTGAAAACAAGCCTTCTTTGTTTATTATTACAAGATAACTGAGCCACTACGCGCGCGCTCATTGGTCGACAGGTGTGTTTAGATGATGTAAACCATGTAAACACGGTTGTGACGTTTCAGATTTGCGCGAATTTAAGAATTATTTTACAAAAGCAATAAAGCACTTTTTCCGTGTTTATAGAGCCTCATCTTAACACTCGGGGAGTTAAGTTATGCAAACCCGAGACGTAGTCGAGGGTTTGCATAATTGTCTCGAATTTAGATGAGGCTATGTAAACACGGAAAAAGTCCTCTATTGCTTAAAGATTAGTTACAAAATAATTTGTGATTTTTTTTCAGCTTTATTGTATGAGCAACAACAAGGTTTATTATATCAGGATTGCACTGTACAAACTTCTCTATATTTTGAACACAGGAAGGCGTTGACTTGGTTCTTCTTTTTAAAACGAAATAAGTATACTGACCAGCGGAACACATACGCGGCAATATTACAATACACTGATAATGTCTCGAGTTCTTTTTAAATAATTTTCTCTTGTGAGGAGAGTATTTGTTGCTGTTCATAAATAGGGTAATAAAAATAAATCAATAAATCAGACAATAAATTACTTTTTACACAGTTTTTTTTAACCAACGTGCCCTGAAGGTCATATTATCAGCGAGTGTTCTTGCTCTTTCCATTTGCAGTATCGTGAACTTTCCTCGTTGCTGCCGCAAAAGAAAAACCTGAAGTGTCTTGACAAACGATACTAAAAAAAAACCCAGTGTGTTTCTTTACAGCTTGTTTCATCCAAAACACTCTCAATCAGTAACCACGACTAACCAGGTCTGTTGGAAAACAAAATAAACGCAATGCCGAGTGACTCAATCAGTTTGTGAAATGGTTGGTCGGTAAATAAGAGACTGTAATAACAAACTAGGAATAATGAATAATTATAACTGTACCTTGGTAACTTTCTAATTCGTCTTTCTTCTTCTGCACGGACGTTTTTGCTGCGGAGGACTGAAATAGAACAAAAAATAAACTTTATCTCGTTCTTTTTAGAATCGACTACATCTAAAGGAAAAAAAAAAACAACAGCAAGAAAATAAAAGAAAATCACTGAATTTCCTGACTTTCTCCTGACGTTGGAAAAGGAAGTATCATTTCTTCTGACTTGTGGAAACATTCCATGGGCTACTCATCATAAATCAAGTTACATTCTCTCTAGCTCAAATATTTTTGTTAACATCTAAGTACGGTTTTTAACCTTTTCGAAGCGATAAGGCACTTGGCCTCAACTGCTTTTTTTTTCAAAAGCGAACAGTACAATTCTCCTTTAAGGTACCGATTAAGGCAACATAAGTTGATCAAATGAGGTTACCTTTAAAACCGGGTGAGGAATGCCTAAAATGTCGCAAAGTCTATTCCTTATCACACGAAGTTCCTCTAAACTTGCGTCCCTGAAAAAAAGTTTACATAAGACTCGGCAATTACGATTGAATTACAGCTGATTTCCTGCCACGAGCGCATCTGCAGTTGACGCAGACCAACCCCCTTCATGATCTTCGTTAGCGAAACAAGCCATTATAGTGACTGTTGTTTTGATAACAATATGTCTACAGGAAACTAAGGTTTTATTTTACCATTGATGTTATAAAATCAAACGCATACTAAGGTATTACCATATATACATCATATATTTAGTGAAGAACGTTACAGACAAACTCCAGCGACGCCGTATGGAAAAAACAACAAACAAACAAACAAAACAAACAAAGCAAGACAGTCTTACCACGACGTCTCACTAAGTATTACTGAAATTTCGTCTAAACTTTCTTCTGGCATGATGTCATCGTAGGTCAGGACTGCCGCATACAGTTGGTCAGCGGTGGTTTTACGTACCTAACGATAAAAAAGTTCAATTACAACGGGCGATATAAAAGTCATTACAGTATGGATACTTCTTTATTAACTCATTGAGGTTTGGACACCCGAGCCTTCATTGACATAGATTTTGACGAATTTTACTTCTCGTGTTTACTCTTTAGTTTTTGTTTTCGATCGAGAAGATATATCAAACACTCGAGACAGTGTTTCATCCGGCTATCCAAACGCCTCGAATTTCGTCAAAAATACTCCGCTGTGCGTCGTATTTTCAACCTCTTTCTCGGTGTTTGGATATCTCGATGAAACATGTCTCTCGTGTTTGATACATTTCTTGAACCTTGAGCACTTGACAGGCTTTTTTGATTATTTTGTTTTGGTTCGTACCGGCAGAAAGAAGACTTTTAATATAGTGGGCAAGACGAACATTTCAGCAATCTAGAAGCGCTAATACTCTTGTTAAGGAAGTGCCCTAAGGCCTCGTCGACACTATACGCCAGAGGAGTTTCATTATAAAAACGCATCAAATGTTTTTCCGATCGACACGACGTCGGGGAATTTGAAAAACGCAAAAATAATCGATTATTCGGTATTTGCAGTTGAGGACAAACTCAGGCAAAGGAAATCTTTGAATGATCATCGCTAGGTTATCCTTTTGGAAAAGCGTCGTTGTCCAATTTTTTCCCTTACACACACACTCAAAGCGAGACGCCTAGCATTTTCAAATTCTTTTCGAAGTTTTGGAGAGCGGGGTTATAATGAAACTCCTCTGGCCGTATAGTGTCGACGAGGCCTTAGGGCACTCTCCTTAACAAGAGTATTTAGCGCTTCTAGATTGCTGAAATGTTCGTCTTGCCCACTATATTAAAAGTCTTCTTTCTGCCGGTTACGAACCAAAACAAAATAATCAAAAAAGCCTGTCAAGTGCTCAAGGTTCAAGAAATGTATCAACACGAGAGACAGTGTTTCATCGAGATATCCAAACACCGAGAAGAGAGTTGAAAATACGACGCACAGCGGAGTATTTTTGACGAAATTCGAGGCGTTTGGATAGCCGATGAAACACTGTCTCGAGTGTTTGATATATCTTTCTCGATCGAAAACAAAAACTAAAGAGTAAACAGAGAAGTAAAATTCGTCAAAATCTTATGCCAATGAAAGGCCGGGTGTCCAAACCTTAATGAGTTAAAGAAGTTTCCATACTGTAATAAACTGTTATATCGCGCCGTTGTAATTGAACTTTTTATATCGTTAGGTACGTAAAACCACCGCTGACCAACTGTATGCGGCAGTCCTGACCTACGATGACATCATGCCAGAAGAAAGTTTAGACGAAATTTCAGTAATACTTAGTGAAACGTCGTGGTAAGACTGTTTTGTTTTGTTTTGTTTTGTTTTGTTTGTTTGTTTGTTTTTTTTTCACATACAGCTTCGCTGGAGTTTGTCTGTAACGTTCTTCACTAAATATATGTGTATATATGGTAATACTTTAGTATGCGTTTTGATTTTATAACGTCAGTGGTAAAATTAAACCTTAAATTTCTCTGTAGACATATTGTTATCAAAACAACAGTCACTATAATGGGCTTGTTTTCGCTAACGAAGATCATGAAGGGGGTTGGGTCTGCGTCAACTGCAGATGCGCTCGTGGCAGCGAAATCAGCTGTAATTCAATCGTAATTGCCGAGTCTTATGTAAACTTTTTTTTTCAGGACGCAAGTTTAGAGGAGCTTCGTGTGATAAGGAATAGACTTTGGCGACATTTTAGGCATTCCTCACCCGGTTTAAAGGTAACCTCATTTGATCAACTTATGTTGCCTTAATCGGTACCTTAAGGAGAATTGTACTGTTCGCTTTTGAAAAAAAAAGCAGTTGAGGCCAATTGCCTTATCGCTTCGAAAAGGTTAAAAACCGTACTTAGATGTTAACAAAAATATTTGAGCTAGAGAGAATGTACTTGATTTTGACGAGTAGCCCGGTTTCCACAAGTCAGAAGAAATGGACTTCCTTTTCCAACGTCAGGGGGAAAGTCAGGAATTCAGTGATTTTCTTTTATTTTCTTGCTGTTGTTTTTTTTTTTCTTTTAGATGTAGTCGATTCTAAAAAGAACGAATAAAGTTTATTTTTTGTTCTATTTCAGTCCTCCGCAGCAAAAACGTCCGTGCAGAAGAAGAAAGACGAATTAGAAGTTACCAGGTACAGTTAACAATTATTCCATGAGCGCGCGTTGGATATGAGATGATAGATAGCCAACGAGTCGCGTAGCGCCGAGTTGGCTATAATCATCTCATATCCAACAAGCGCGAGTGGAATAATTGTTTTTATTAAAAACGCCCCCAAAATATAGAAAACTAGACTACAATAAAAACAAAAAAGGCCCAAAAAATCACGCATACGCTCGCCATTTTTGTGTAGATCATGTATAATGGCTCATATACCATGATGGCTTAGCCAATGAAAACTCTCGAATTGCATTATCCAATGATCCAGTTTTTAATAATTATAATTATTGATTATTCCTGTGTTTATTATTACATAGTCTCTTATTTACGACCCAACATTCCACAAACTGATTGAGTGAGTCACTCAGCATTGCGTTTATTTTGTTTTTCAACAGACCTGGTTAGTCGTGGTTACTGATTGAGAGTGTTTTTTGGATGAAACAAGCTGTAAAGAACACACACTGGGTTTTATTTTAGATCGTTTGTCAAGACACTTCAGAGTTTTTCTTTTGCGGCAGCAACGAGGAAAGTTCACGATACTGCAAATGGAAAGAGCAAGAACACTCGCTAATAATATGACCTTCAGGGCACGTTGGTTAAAAAAAACTGTGTAAAAAGTAATTTATTGTCTGATTTATTGATTTATTTTTATTACCTATATTATAAACAGCAACAAATACTCTCCTCACAAGAGAAAATTCTTTAAAAAAGAACTCGGGACATTTTCGGTGTATTGTAATATTGCCACGTATGTGTTCCGCTTGTCAGTACACTTATTTCGTTTTAAAAAAAAGAACCAAGTGAACGCCTCCCTGTGTTCAAATATAAAGAAGTTTGTACAGTGCAATCCTGATATAATAAACCTGGTTGCTGCTCAAGCAATAAAGCTGAAAAAACATAAATTATTTTGTAACTAATCTTTAAGCAATAGAGCACTTTTTCCGTGTTTACATAGCCTCATCTAAATTCGAGACAATTATGCAAACCCTCGACTACGTCTCGGGTTTGCATAACTTAACCCCGAGTGTTAAGATGAGGCTCTATAAACACGGAAAAAAGTGCTCTATTGCTTTGTAAAATAATTCTTAAATTCGCGCAATCTGAAAAACGTCACAACCGTGTTTACATGGTTTACATCTTCTAAACACACCTGTCGACCAATGGGCGCGCGCGTAGTGGCTCCAGTTTATCTTGTAATAATAAACCAGGAATAATCAATAATTATAATTATAAAAACTGGATCATTTGGATAATGCAATTCGAGAGTTTTCATTGGCTAAGCCATCTGGTATATGAGCCATTATACCATGATCTACAAAAATGGCGAGCGTATGGTGATTTTTTGGGCCTTTTTGTTTTTATTGTAGTCTAGTTTCTATATTTTGGGGCGTTTTTATAAAACAATTATTCCACTTCGCGCTTGTTGGATATGAGATGATTATAGCCAACTCGGCGCTACGCGACTCGTTGGCTATCTATCATCTCATATCCAACGCGCGCTCATGGAATAATTGTTAACACTGTACCTTGGTAAACTTTCTAATTCGTCTTTCTTCTTCTGGCACGGACGTTTTTGCTGCGGAGGACTGAAATAGAACAAAAAATAAACTTTATCTCGTTCTTTTTAGAATCGACTACATCTAAAGAAAAAAAAAAACAACAGCAAGAAAATAAAAGAAAATCACTGAATTCCTGACTTTCCCCTGACGTTGGAAAAGGAAGTCCATTCTTCTGACTTGTGGAAACTCGGGCTACTCGTCATAAATCAAGTTACATTCTCTCTAGCCCTCAAATATTTTTTGTTAACATCTAAGTACGGTTTTAACCTTTTCGAAGCGATAAGGCATTTGGCCTCAACTGCTTTTTTTTTCAAAAGCGAACAGTACAATTCTCCTTTAAGGTACCGATTAAGGCAAACATAAGTTGATCAAATGAGGTTACCTTTAAAAACCGGGTGAGGAATGCCCTAAAATGTCGCAAAGTCTATTCCTTATCACACGAAGCTCCATCTAAACTTGCGTCCTGAAAAAAAGTTTACATAAGACTCGGCAATTACGATTGAATTAACAGCTGATTCCTGCCACGAGCGCATCTGCAGTTGACGCAGACCAACCCCCTTCATGATCTTCGTTAGTCGAAAACAAGCCATTATAGTGACTGTTGTTTTGATAACAATATGTCTACAGGAAATTTAAGGTTTAATTTTACCACTGACGTTATAAAAATCAACGCATACTAAGGTATTACCATATATACATCATATATTTAGTGAAGAACGTTACAGACAAACTCCAGCGAAGCTGTATGGAAAACACAAACAAACAAACAAACAAAACAAAACAAAACAAAACAGTCTTACCACGACGTTTCACTAAGTATTACTGAACATTTCGTCTAAACTTTCTTCTGGCATTGATGTATCGTAGGTCAGGACTGCCGCATACAGTTGGTCAGGGCTGGTTTTACGTACCTAACGATATAAAAAGTTCAATTACAACGGGCGATATAACAGTTATTACAGTATGGAAAACTTCTTTAACTCATTAAGGTTTGGACACCCGGCCTTCATTGGCATAGATTTTGACGAATTTTACTTCTCTGTTTACTCTTTAGTTTTTGTTTTCGACTCGAGAAGATATATCAAACACTCGAGACAGTGTTTCATCGGACTATCCAAACGCCTCGAATTGCGCAAAAATACTCACGCTGTGAGTCGTATTTTTGCAACTCTTCTCGGTGTTTGGATATCTCGATGAAACACTGTCTCGAGTGTTTGATATATCTTCTCGATCGAAAACAAAAACTAAAGAGTAAACAGAGAAGTAAAATTCGTCAAAATCTATGCCAATGAAGGCCGGGTGTCCAAACCTTAATGAGTTAAAGAAGTTTCCATACTGTAATAACTGTTTATATCGCCCGTTGTAATTGAACTTTTTATATCGTTAGGTACGTAAAACCACCGCTGACCAACTGTATGCGGCAGTCCTGACCTACGATGACATCAATGCCAGAAGAAAGTTAGACGAAATTTCAGTAATACTTAGTGAAACGTCGTGGTAAGACTGTTTTGTTTTGTTTTGTTTTGTTTGTTTGTTTGTTTGTTTTTCCATACAGCTTCGCTGGAGTTTGTCTGTAACGTTCTTCACTAAATATATGATGTTATATGGTAATACCTTAGTATGCGTTGATTTTATAACGTCAGTGGTAAAATTAAACCTTAAATTTCCTGTAGACATATTGTTATCAAAACAACAGTCCCACTATAATGGCTTGTTTTCGTAACGAAGATCATGAAGGGGGTTGGTCTGCGTCAACTGCAGATGCGCTCGTGGCAGGAAATCAGCTGTTAATTCAATCGTAATTGCCGAGTCTTATGTAAACTTTTTTTCAGGACGCATAGTTTAGAGGAGCTTCGTGTGATAAGGAACTAGACTTTGCGACATTTTAGGGCATTCCTCACCCGGTTTTAAAGGTAACCTCATTTGATCAACTTATGTTTGCCTTAATCGGTACCTTAAAGGAGAATTGTACTGTTCGCTTTTGAAAAAAAAAGCAGTTGAGGCCAAATGCCTTATCGCTTCGATAAAAGGTTTAAAACACGTACTTAGATGTTAACAAAAAATATTTGAGCTAGAGAGAATGTAACTTGATTTATGACGAGTAGCCCGAGTTTCCACAAGTCAGAAAGAATGGACTTCCTTTTCCAACGTCAGGGGAAAGTCAGGAAATTCAGTGATTTTCTTTTATTTTCTTGCTGTTGTTTTTTTTTTCTTTTAGATGTAGTCGATTCTAAAAAGAACGAGATAAAGTTTATTTTTTGTTCTATTTCAGTCCTCCGCAGCAAAAACGTCCGTGCAGAAGAAGAAAGACGAATTAGAAAGTTTACCAAGGTACATGTTAACAATTATTCCATGAGCGCGCGTTGGATATGAGATGATAGATAGCCAACGAGTCGCGTAGCGCCGAGTTGGCTATAATCATCTCATATCCAACAAGCGCGAGTGGAATAATTGTTTTATTAAAAACGCCCCCAAAATATAGAAACTAGACTACAATAAAAACAAAAAGGCCCAAAAAATCACGCATACGCTCGCCATTTTTGTAGATCATGGTATAATGGCTCATATACCATGATGGCTTAGCCAATGAAAAACTCTCGAATTGCATTATCCAATGATCCAGTTTTTAATAATTATAATTATTGATTATTCCTGGTTTATTATTACAAGATAAACTGGAGCCACTACGCGCGCGCCCATTGGTCGACAGGTGTGTTTAGAAGATGTAAACCATGTAAACACGGTTGTGACGTTTTTCAGATTGCGCGAATTTAAGAATTATTTTACAAAGCAATAGAGCACTTTTTTCCGTGTTTATAGAGCCTCATCTTAACACTCGGGGTTAAGTTATGCAAACCCGAGACGTAGTCGAGGGTTTGCATAATTGTCTCGAATTTAGATGAGGCTATGTAAACACGGAAAAAGTGCTCTATTGCTTAAAGATTAGTTACAAAATAATTTATGTTTTTTCAGCTTTATTGCTTGAGCAGCAACCAGGTTTATTATATCAGGATTGCACTGTACAAACTTCTTTATATTTGAACACAGGGAGGCGTTCACTTGGTTCTTTTTTTTAAAACGAAATAAGTGTACTGACAAGCGGAACACATACGTGGCAATATTACAATACACCGAAAATGTCCCGAGTTCTTTTTTAAAGAATTTTCTCTTGTGAGGAGAGTATTTGTTGCTGTTTATAATATAGGTAATAAAAATAAATCAATAAATCAGACAATAAATTACTTTTTACACAGTTTTTTTTAACCAACGTGCCCTGAAGGTCATATTATTAGCGAGTGTTCTTGCTCTTTCCATTTGCAGTATCGTGAACTTTCCTCGTTGCTGCCGCAAAAGAAAAACTCTGAAGTGTCTTGACAAACGATTACTAAAATAAAACCCAGTGTGTGTTCTTTACAGCTTGTTTCATCCAAAATAACACTCTCAATCAGTAACCACGACTAACCAGGTCTGTTGAAAAACAAAAATAAACGCAATGCTGAGTGACTCACTCAATCAGTTTGTGGAATGGTTGGTCGGTAAATAAGAGACTATGTAATAATAAACCAGGAATAATCAATAATTATAATTATTAAAAACTGGATCATTGGATAATGCAATTCGAGAGTTTTCATTGGCTAAGCCATCATGGTATATGAGCCATTATACCATGATCTACAAAAATGGCGAGCGTATGCGTGATTTTTTGGGCCTTTTTTGTTTTTATTGTAGTCTAGTTTTCTATATTTTGGGGGCGTTTTTAATAAAAACAATTATTCCACTCGCGCTTGTTGGATATGAGATGATTATAGCCAACTCGGCGCTACGCGACTCGTTGGCTATCTATCATCTCATATCCAACGCGCGCTCATGGAATAATTGTTAAACTGTACCTGGTAACTTCTAATTCGTCTTTCTTCTTCTGCACGGACGTTTTTGCTGCGGAGGACTGAAATAGAACAAAAAATAAACTTTATCTCGTTCTTTTTAGAATCGACTACATCTAAAAGAAAAAAAAAAAACAACAGCAAGAAAAATAAAAAGAAAATCACTGAATTCCTGACTTTCCCCCTGACGTTGGAAAAGGAAGTCCATTTCTTCTGACTTGTGGAAACCGGGGCTACTCGTCATAAATCAAGTACATTCTCTCTAGCTCAAATATTTTTGTTAACATCTAAGTACGGTTTTTAACCTTTTCGAAGCGATAAGGCAATTGGCCTCAAACTGCTTTTTTTTTCAAAAGCGAACAGTACAATTCTCCTTTAAGGTACCGATTAAGGCAACATAAGTTGATCAAATGAGGTTACCTTTAAAACCGGGTGAGGAATGCCTAAAAATGTCGCCAAAGTCTATTCCTTATCACACGAAGCTCCTCTAAACTTGCGTCCCTGAAAAAAAAAGTTTACATAAGACTCGGCAATTACGATTGAATTACAGCTGATTTCCTGCCACGAGCGCATCTGCAGTTGACGCAGACCAACCCCCTTCATGATCTTCGTTAGCGAAAACAAGCCATTATAGTGACTGTTGTTTTGATAACAATATGTCTACAGGAAATTTAAGGTTTAATTTTACCACTGACGTTATAAAATCAAAACGCATACTAAAGGTATTACCATATATACATCATATATTTAGTGAAGAACGTTACAGACAAACTCCAGCGAAGCTGTATGGAAAAAACAAACAAACAAACAAACAAAACAAAACAAAACAAAACAAAACAGTCTTACCACGACGTTTCACTAAGTATTACTGAAATTTCGTCTAAACTTTCTTCTGGCATGATGTCATCGTAGGTCAGGACTGCCGCATACAGTTGGTCAGGCGGTGGTTTTACGTACCTAACGATATAAAAAGTTCAATTACAACGGGCGATATAACAGTTATTACAGTATGGAAACTTCTTTAACTCATTAAGGTTTGGACACCCGGCCTTTCATTGGCATAGATTTTGGACGAATTTTACTTCTCTGTTTACTCTTTAGTTTTTGTTTTCGATCGAGAAGATATATCAAACACTCGAGACAGTGTTTCATCGGCTATCCAAACGCCTCGAACTTTCGTCAAAAATACTCCGCTGTGCGTCGTATTTTCAAACTCCTCTCTCGGTGTTTTGGATATCTCGATGGAAACACTGTCTCTCGTGTTTGATTACATTCTTGAACCGCTTGAGCACTTTGACAGGCTTTTTTGATTATTTTTGTTTTGGTTCGTAACCGGCAGAAAGAAGACTTTTAATATTAGTGTGGCAAAGACGAAACATTTTCCGCAATCTAGAAGCGCTAAATACTCTTGTTAAGGAGAGTGCCCTAAGGCCTCGTCGACACTATACGGCCAGAGGAGTTACATTATAACCCCGCTCTCCAAAACTTCGAAAAGAATTTGAAAATGCTAGGCGTCTCGCTTTGAGTGTGTGTGAAAGGGAAAAAATTGGACAACGACGCTTTTCCAAAAGGATAACCTAGCGATGATCATTCTCGATTTCCTTTGCCTGAGTGCGTCCTCAACTGCAAATACCGAATAATCGAATTATTTTTGCGTTTTCAAATTCCCGACGTCGTGTCGATCGGAAAACATTTGATGCGTTTTTATAATGAAACTCCTCTGGCGTATAGTGTCGACGAGGCCTTAGGGCACTTCCTTAACAAGAGTATTAGCGCTTCTAGATTGCTGAAATGTTCGTCTTGCCCACTATATTAAAAGTCTTCTTTCTGCCGGTACGAACCAAAACAAAATAATCAAAAAAGCCTGTCAAGTGCTCAAGGTTCAAGAAATGTATCAAACACGAGAGACATGTTTCATCGAGATATCCAAACACCGAGAAAGAGGTTGAAAATACGACGCACAGCGGAGTATTTTTGACGAAATTCGAGGCGTTTGGATAGCCGGATGAAACACTGTCTCGAGTGTTTGATATATCTTCTCGATCGAAAACAAAAACTAAAGAGTAAACACGAGAAGTAAAATTCGTCAAAATCTATGCCAATGAAGGCCGGGTGTCCAAACCTTAAATGAGTTAAAGAAGTTTCCATACTGTAATGACTTTTATATCGCCCGTTGTAATTGAACTTTTTTATCGTTAGGTACGTAAAACCACCGCTGACCAACTGTATGCGGCAGTCCTGACCTACGATGACATCATGCCAGAAGAAAGTTTAGACGAAATTTCAGTAATACTTAGTGAAACGTCGTGGTAAGACTGTCTTGCTTTGTTTGTTTTGTTTGTTTGTTTGTTGTTTTTTCCATACGGCGTCGCTGGAGTTTGTCTGTAACGTTCTTCACTAAATATATGATGTATATATGGTAATACCTTAGTATGCGTTTGATTTTATAACGTCAGTGGTAAAATAAAACCTTAAGTTTCCTGTAGACATATTGTTATCAAAACAACAGTCACCATAATGGCTTGTTTCGCTAACGAAGATCATGAAGGGGGTTGGTCTGCGTCAACTGCAGATGCGCTCGTGGCAGGAAATCAGCTGTAATTCAATCGTAATTGCCGAGTCTTATGTAAACTTTTTTTCAGGGACGCAAGTTTAGAGGAACTTCGTGTGATAAGGAATAGACTTTGCGACATTTTAGGCATTCCTCACCCGGTTTTAAAGGTAACCTCATTTGATCAACTTATGTTGCCTTAATCGGTACCTTAAAGGAGAATTGTACTGTTCGCTTTTGAAAAAAAAAGCAGTTGAGGCCAAGTGCCTTATCGCTTCGAAAAGGTTAAAAACCGTACTTAGATGTTAACAAAAATATTTGAGCTAGAGAGAATGTAACTTGATTTATGATGAGTAGCCCATGGAATGTTTCCACAAGTCAGAAGAAATATACTTTCTTTTCCAACGTCAGGGAGAAAGTCAGGAAATTCAGTGATTTTCTTTTATTTTCTTGCTGTTGTTTTTTTTTTCCTTTAGATGTAGTCGATTCTAAAAAGAACGAGATAAAGTTTATTTTTTGTTCTATTTCAGTCCTCCGCAGCAAAAACGTCCGTGCAGAAGAAGAAAGACGAATTAGAAAGTTACCAAGGTACAGTTATAATTATTCATTATTCCTAGTTTGTTATTACAGTCTCTTATTTACCGACCAACCATTTCACAAACTGATTGAGTCACTCGGCATTGCGTTTATTTTGTTTTCCAACAGACCTGGTTAGTCGTGGTTACTGATTGAGAGTGTTTTGGATGAAACAAGCTGTAAAGAAACACACTGGGTTTTTTTTTAGTATCGTTTGTCAAGACACTTCAGGATTTTTCTTTTGCGGCAGCAACGAGGAAAGTTCACGATACTGCAAATGGAAAGAGCAAGAACACTCGCTGATAATATGACCTTCAGGGCACGTTGGTTAAAAAAAACTGTGTAAAAAGTAATTTATTGTCTGATTTATTGATTTATTTTATTACCCTATTTATGAACAGCAACAAATACTCTCCTCACAAGAGAAAATTATTTAAAAAGAACTCGAGACATTATCAGTGTATTGTAATATTGCCGCGTATGTGTTCCGCTGGTCAGTATACTTATTTCGTTTTAAAAAGAAGAACCAAGTCAACGCCTTCCTGTGTTCAAAATATAGAGAAGTTTGTACAGTGCAATCCTGATATAATAAACCTTGTTGTTGCTCATACAATAAAGCTGAAAAAAAATCACAAATTATTTTGTAACTAATCTTTAAGCAATAGAGGACTTTTTCCGTGTTTACATAGCCTCATCTAAATTCGAGACAATTATGCAAACCCTCGACTACGTCTCGGGTTTGCATAACTTAACTCCCCGAGTGTTAAGATGAGGCTCTATAAACACGGAAAAAGTGCTTTATTGCTTTTGTAAAATAATTCTTAAATTCGCGCAAATCTGAAACGTCACAACCGTGTTTACATGGTTTACATCATCTAAACACACCTGTCGACCAATGAGCGCGCGCGTAGTGGCTCAGTTATCTTGTAATAATAAACAAAGAAGGCTTGTTTTCACTAGCGACGGAGTCGGAGTCATAAGAGAGCTTACGACCTAGTGAAAATCGAAAATCGGAGTCCTTAGGGGAGTCATAAGCTCAACAGAATCGGAGTCGGAAGAATCAGAACGTTTCCATTTCTTCCGATTCTGTGTTACGACTCCGTCGCTTATGATCCAGTGAAAACTAGGTTGTCGGAGTCGGAAGCAGAAGCGGAAGAACCAACCAATCGCAAGGCCCACAATGGGACATTGTCATTAGTTTATTCTTCCGCTTCTGCTTGCGACTCCGACAATGCAGTTTTCACTTGATCATAAGCGACGGAGACATAAGCAGAATCAGTGTTCTGCTGCCGACTCCGTTGGTTTGATTTTCACTAGATCGTATCGCTCCACGCTTCTGATTCCGTCGCTAGTGAAAACCAGCCTTAATGCTGCAGGATACAGGGAGCATTTCATCACCACAAAGGCTGGTTTCACTAGCGACAGAGTCAATGAAAACGTTCAACTCCGGGCCTTGCGATAAGCTGGTTCTTCCGCTTCTGCTTCCGACTCCGACAACCTAGTTTTCACTGGATCACAAGCGACGGATCACAAGCGACGGAGTAAAATAGCCTTAGCAACTGTGTAGGGCCTAAAGATACCAGCAAGCACCCTTAAACATTGCGCGGTGTTATTAGCAGAACGTTACAAAATCGTTTGTGTGTTAGAATTGTATATTCGTTAATTGCAAAATTTTCTTTCGTAAAATCGAATACTTATTATTTGGACCGGGCCGGCTGAGTTTTCATATTGTGGTTGAACTTTGCAATTCCAGAAAACTTATTTTCGTCTCATTGAAGTGATTACTCCTTTTGTCTCAAGCCTTGTGCGAACGAGAGTTAGGGAGATGACGGCTGTTTTGTAGCTGATCCAACTTGTTTTCTTGTCTTTTGCTTTCTTTTGTTTTCGTGTTTTACTCAACACAATGCTTGTAGGGTTGGTTTCGTACGTTAAGTACGTTTGTGTATGCTCTGAGGGTCAGTTCCAAAACCTTAATTTTCCAATTTCGAATTTTTTCATTTAATATATGTTATTTCGAAACAAGAACCTCCTAAGCCTTATCTAGCACTTCGATCCAAGAAAATTTTAATGTTTCGTCACCACTGAGAATTCCTATGCTATCGTCATGTTGAGGTATAGTTTTCAAAACCAACGCTGCTAACCATGTTCAGTAGATTATAAAAATAAATTTCCCGATGGAAGGCCATCAGCGGCATTCAAGTATACAACCTTTTTTCGGCCGAAGCTGAATATCCTTATAAAATGCACATAACTTCTCTTAGAAATGTTATTTTCGTCGAACATAAATACGGCCAATTTGTTGTTGCTTTTTGGCCAGTTTTCCCGTTCAAATTAAGGTTTTACACGGTTTAGTTAAAAAGCTATCGATCTTAAGCACATGATGTCATGGGAGCCATATTGGTCCAAAACAGTGAAACGGTGGCCATACACCCTATTCCAAAATGGCTGCCATTTCAGTATTCTTTTGTTTACTTGCAAATTAGCCCTTGTCAGTTGCCTCGTTTAAAGGAAAATATTCTTTTGAAATTTGAGTTTAAGAACGAGGCAACACGGGGTAATTTGCCAGTAAACAAAAGGCTAAAATGGTGGCCATTTTTGGAATAATGTGTATGTTGGTGTACGAAAGAGTGAAACTCTTTTCTGATACGCACTTTTTCTGGTTCGAATAAATTTGCAAGGCTGTTTGACGCCGGAGTGCATACGCTCTATAATTGTATTGTGGTTACAAAGTTTCAGCGCAAAATAGTAACTTTGCGAATGACAACCTCAGGTTTACTTAAATATTCTTAAAATTTCCCAGATTTCGCCCTCTTATATTCTTAAAAATTGTTTATAAAAAGAGCGAGTGTAATCAGGATTCAACAAGATTGAATATAATCAAGACAAATAGGGACTTAGTAATTTTTTTAATTAACTTATGATATAACGAAAATGTAAAAATAACCCTCGAGCGCGCTACATTCTTACAACTGAAATTCAGCGCTAAATTTACATCGTATATTTACAAAAGCCTTTGTATCTTACTGTCCGTCCGTCACAAACGAAAAAAAGATGTTCCATGCACATTCTTGTAGTTCATTAGTTGTACAGTACACAAACAGAGCTATTCCGAGAAAAGTTGGAACAGTACAAGGTTCTGAATATAAATCTATTAACTATGTAGAAAACAACGCAGTCTGTAAAACAAAACTTACTAAATACCAAGATATCTTTACCATTTAAGCACGCTCCCCGCGGATTCGTCTCGCAAGTTGAATGTCTTTGGGCATGATTGTGACTCTCTTAGCGTGAATTGCACAAAGATTGGTGTCTTCAAACAGACCCACGAGGTAGGCCTCGGCGGCTTCTTGTAATGCTAGAACGGCTGAACTCTGGAAACGCAAGTCCGTCTTGAAATCTTGTGCTATCTCGCGGATTAAGCGCTGGAAAGGCAGCTTACGGATCAGCAACTCTGTCGACTTCTGATAGCGTCGAATTTCTCGCAGTGCAACGGTTCCTGGTCTGTAGCGATGAGGTTTCTTGACGCCGCCGGTTGCAGGAGCGCTCTTTCGCGCTGCTTTGGTAGCTAGCTGTTTCCGAGGAGCTTTACCTCCGGTTGACTTACGAGCGGTTTGCTTGGTGCGAGCCATATCTTTCAAAACAACAAAATCTTCGCTACGGTTAGATAGGTCTTCGATGGAGGAGCTGACACGGGGATAAGATCTCTTGGTGTTGTGAAAGTAGAAATTGTTTTTCAAAGTTATATATGCTGCTAGCACACGTGTGATTGTGCAGGAAAACAAGTTCCCACTTCTGCGACTTTGCACGGAGAAAACGCGAGCACATGATTGGCTAATGCTACATCGACTAATTCTTTGACACTTCTATAACATTTCTGATTGGCTGTTTTTCGTGCTCTGTTTGAACGTGACCAATCACCGCTAAAAATACTTTTGGCGGGAAATACATCAATAAGCGGTGATGTGGCTTGAGTCAATCCTTCGTGAATCTCGTACAGTCTTGTCATTTTATGTGGCGCGAAAAAGAAAGACTTTAATTGGAAAGCTTTTCATTGCCTGTTTAAATTAGCCAATCACCATTTAAGGATTTGCGCAAGGCAAAATTTGTCACGTTTATGTTGCTCGTGCTTTTGACAGTGAATTGTCGCAACTTCGGCTTTTCAATCGTTTCCAAGCGAGAAAAGAGAGAGCGATTTTTTGGGTTTACCTTGGTGTGAAAACCTGTGAGGTTTTTCTTTGTTTTGTAGCTATTGTTAGGGTTAGGGTCTATTATATTGACTTCTTTGTTTTCTTTGTTTTACGTTACTGGGTTACAAGTTTTTTCACCTAGGATGAGCCAAGTTTTTGGGAAAGGTCGAGATTCAAGCCTCGAACGTTCATCTATCTGCCACTGAGTCCTAAAAAAGTACAAAGTGCAAACGTATGATTGCTTTGTTGTTTATGTCTAGTCATTGCGTGCTTGGATTTTAACGCTTACGAATCCCTCGTGGAAGACTTAAATTAATCGGGTGATCAGCTACCGCGCTGCTCAACCAGCTGAAAAGGCTCCTACAAATTTTGTACGGTCTAATCGCGAAGGAGGAGCAACCATTGAAAAGGCCAATTTCGATATATTAGAATTCTGACTTGGTTCCGAGCTCAGGGTCGGTAATAAAGCAAAAGAAATCACATCGAGGTTAAAGGCGGCGAAAATACGAGATACAAAAACCCTCAACTTGTCGCGCAACATTGTTTCGTTGCAAGTTTTTGTCGATGTTTCCCGTTTTTCACCTTGCGTGATCAACTTGTCGCGCAACAAAAAACATTTGTTGCGGGTTGAAAGAAGTTGTTGCGAAAAGTAGACTGGGGTCTACTTTGAGCAACAAATTTTGGCTTTGTTGCTCGTTTTTTCATCAAACTCCACAACTTGTCGCGCAAAAAATCTGCTCGTGCCCTAGCAAATCAACCAATCAGCGCGCCGCATTCTTCAACCCGCAACAAATGTTTTTGTTGCCGGTCAAGTTGATCACGCAAAGGTGAAAAACGGGCAAACATCGACGAAAACTTGCCACGAAACAATGTTGCGCGACAAGTTGAGGGGTTTTTGTATCTCGTATTTCGCC
>JAHPZR010032585.1:0-10000 GCA_019787425.1 Platygyra sinensis | reverse complement strand
GTTGTTGTTGTTGTTGTTGTTGTTAGGTCCAGTTTCGATCACTGTGCTGTATTCTCGGCCAAGAAACTTTGCTATCACTGGACAGTGACACTCGACCCACAAGGATTCAATTGCCAGGCACCATGATAAGGGGAGCAATACATGAAGGGTGCATCTAATGTGGACATAAACTAACATATGCCTCTTCTTTTAAACTTACCTTTGTAACAAACGTTATCTTAAAAGCACAAGTGTCGCTCCCATTCATTATATTTCCCATTGTAAGGACAAGCTTTGGAGAGAAATAAGCATATTCAGTAGTGATGTTATCATTTGGCTGTACACTCTCTGTTAAATATATGACGGATAGACTCGGTCAGTTTTCTCATACCTCAATAAACGTTGCAAGTTTTTCACTAGACATGAGTTCATGACACGCAGTAATGACTGTTTCAAGATGCTGAAATACAAAAAGACAAAAATAATAATAATGAGTTTATATGGGGTTGGTAGAATCTCAGGTATTTGTTAAACTTCTGGCGATTTGTTTGCGATTTTAGTCTGTCTTTTAACTATCAGTACATTTTTTAGGTTTCAGATTCTGACAGTTAAAATTTTGACCAATATTCGCATGATCAGCTTTATCTTAAGCCCATCCAGACCTTCAGCAGATACCTGTATAGTGTCTGTTTAGTCGTTGTCGGTTTGAAATTTCCGCACTTAAGTACAAGTAACCAACCGAACAGACACATAGAATTACGTCATCAATTATGGAACTTTTTACATCCAGTCTTGGAGGTTATGGGTCCTGGGCTTGCAGCGAAGAAATGTATAATACTCAGGTTGCACGAGGATATCAGTGATAAAAGGTGGTCAAAAAAATTTGTTCATTGATGTGGACCTGGTCAGCAGGGAGTCATCTCCGTCGTGGTCGTCGTCGTCGTCGTCGTCATCATCATCATCAATTCATCATATGCTCAAATTATTAAAGGTTTTGTGGTTTTAACTTTTTTTTCTAAAATTTCTTACTGGTTTTATTTGTGCGATCCTTTCTTGAAACTGCGTCTTGAGTAATACTGTACGGAGTCTCTCTTTGTAAGAAGGCACTGACGATGCAATCTGGCAAGATCAAGTTTATTTGTGAAAATGCAAGTTGTTAGATACCGTTTCCTCTTGGCCTGGAAATCTCACAAGAAATGCTGATATAAAGCACGGCCTTCGTGGAAAGCAGCTATTTAATTTAATTATTTTTCTACTATTTGTGAGTTGTTTTAGCTGACGTATTTTTTAATCGTGTTTAAATAAAGATTACTATCACTACATATTAATAACAATTTGGTTTACGCTACAATACCTGAATGTAGAAGCGCTCAGCTGGTTCCAGTGAAAACTCGTTTTCCCTCTCGCGTTTCCTTAAATCTTTCGCCTAAAAAAAACGACAAAGAAGTCCTAAAAACACTGATGAAAAATCTGTCCTAGTCGGCTCTTAACGTCACCTCCACTCGTCCAAAAACCTTCAATTCCATCCTTAGGCTACGGGTCGAGGATCTTCTTTTTTATTAAACTCATTTTAAGAAATTTTCTGCGAGGGAAAGATTTTCTTAAGTAGCTAGCGGCTTCGATTCCGTAAAAGAGTAAATTAATAATGCCCCGACAGCTGAATAGATCTTAAATGTACGACCTAAGAAAGCTTCAATTTTACCTCAACTAGCATAAGAACCTTAGCTTCGTTCAATTCAAAATACACATTATCTATTACCTCTCGATCATCTGGAGCAAATGCTAGCAGTTGTCTAAGAACATCGGGTGCCAAGTGAGAATTCCCGGATATTAGGCATTGCGCCACTTCTTCTGTCTTCAGTTTGTAATGCGTTAAGACGATTGCTGCATGAAAAAGATGGTGGAAACTAATTGATCACAAAATTACTTAAGGAAACCTTTGTTACAAGAAACTTTGAATGAAGTAGTTTCCATTGCTTAATTAAGACTAAAAGCTTGTACATTTAAATGTTGCATGCACACTCTCAAAATGGCTTGCTTCAAGAAACGTTTCACAGCACGCAGATACCATTTAAAGGACAGCGAAACTAGCTGATGATAACCCCTTGATCTAAATAGTTTCCACCCCTCCTGTTGAGGCAGTACTTACAGATGTTGAAAATCTTTTTCTCCGCCAGCGCATTTTCTCTTTTGGCTTTTTTCCGTGATGTTCCTTTTGGGAGAACAAAAAATACTGCCAGTTATGACTTATAAAACAAGTCTTGTCCCAAATCATACAAAACAATAAAGTGCTTGGAAATTCCTTTTATACTACTCATTCTGGAGCACTCATTACGGATCAGGGCAGAACTAAGTGTGTCTCTCTTTCTTTCAACGAAGATTCTTACCCCGCAGATTTTATTTTATCAGAGATTTCAAGCTCTATGAGATGAACGACTGATGAACGTGCCAGCAAAGGACTAAACTCGTTGGTTCATGTACTGTTCTCAATTCATTAATAACTCATCTATAGAGATCATGGCCGTGACATCTTCGAGATATCTGATCTTAATGAGCAGAAATTTTGTGATTTTATTTCTCCGTTTTCTCCTCAGTTTTAGAAATATCACACACTCAAGGACAGTGTTTCACCTTCCAAACACCTCGATGTTTGTCAAAAATACTCCGCTACGTGTCGTGTTTTCAACTCTTTTCTCGGTGTTTGAAAATGTGGTAAACATAGTCCTTTCGTGTTTAATATTTTACTTAAATTTCCCTATATGGCATAAGTATTTTGGCCAATGATAACAACCGAGCAACAACAACTAGCTTTATTTGCATGACATAAATACATACAGTGTTGCAAAAGCTTTTGTAAACTAAAACTAAAACAGCAATGATTATCGTAAACGTATAATAAGGTTATGATATAGCAATCGAGTTACATCGGTTTGTGTAGATCAAGTCAAGATGAAATTAATTTTGTTTATTGAATAGTCATAAGTTCACCGAAGGCTTATAAGGGCGATAATTTAAAACTTACCCGATGTCTTCCATTTGTTGTAAAATTTATTTCTTAGAATAGATTATTTAATGCAATACATAAGAAAATGAGATTTCATTTTCAGTCTCATTAGATTCACGAAATAATCATCAAAAACTATTAGAGTGCATATATAAACGTTCTAGATAGGTTGTCTGGAATTTCTGGAATTATACAACATAGCGCATTCTAGAAACTACCCACTATTAAAACGGCATTATTTCTTTATTTAGTACGTGAGTTGACGTACCTGTGGATGGCGCGAGGGAAAATTCCTTTATTATGTCTTCTAAATCGAAAATACCCTCCAAAGGCAAATGTTTTCTAACCTGGTAAAATGTTAAATTAAGAGTAAAATAAAATTATTTTTGTCACCTTACTATTTTTCCCTTAAGCCCAATGATGCGAGGTGCTTTTCTTTATATGGCTTTTGGTACCTTTTACACGTATACAGCTGTTTCGACAAGGATTGTCCCACTAAAGTGTAAAAGCCTACGCGACACTGCCGATCAGTATTATGGGTAGTAAGCGTTTAGCTTTGCTTGACTGAGGTTCAAGGCAATTTAGCAGCAAGGAAGGAGGACGTATGAATACGTGTTTGTGCTGTTTCCTTCCACCACGCTGAAACACCATGAGGTTCATGCAAGCAACCTAAATCCACCATTACTTATAAAAACTTTCGGCATAGTCGCGTAAGCTTTTCCCCGATTACAAGACAACCTTTCTCGAAACAGCTGTATATCTTGCTGACCAAGAGAGAGGGCAGTACTAGAAAAATTTAGGGTGTTTACGAAAACCATGAAGGCGACGGCGACGGCGACGGCAATGGGAACGTCGCTAAACAATAGCTATGCACGTGCGTTTCAATTCTGGTACATTCCTTTGCTGTCCTCTGCAAAACAACAACGTGAAATGACATGTACATGTACAGTACCCGGTCCAATACTTAGGGGCGCGTTTGTCTGGGATATTCCGGAATAGGAATATATTCCGAATGCCGGAAATCCAGGTATTCCGAAATGACAATAGCTCCCAAACAAACGCTTACTCGCATTATTCCAATTATTCTTATTCTGGATTGATCCCAACGAACGCGCCCTTAGAGAGTCTTAGATAACGCAACATATTGCAACATTGTTGGGCACAACAGTTAAGGCCAATTTACACGGTACGACTTTGTCGCATACAACAATCTTACGACAGCCCTACGACATGAATTAGGACCTACACGATAATCGTAAGCGAGTTGTAGGTTTGCTTTACAAAAACCAATTCATGTCGTAGGCCTGTCGTAAGCTTGTCGTATGTGACAAAGTCGTGCCGTGTAAATCGGCCTTTAAGCGCGTTTGCCACCCTGTTGTGGCATGTTGTGGCGTGTTGGGTGTTGAAAATCGAACTAGTGCGCATGCCCGGGGGCAACCTTGTTGCACGAACTTGGCCAAACGACTACAACATCATGCAACATCCACAAACGTTGTGTGAAAAAATTTGACCAATTTTAAATTTCTTGGCACAAATATTGGAGAGTTTACTTCAATTGAAAGCAATGAACTTATGTTGAAAACTTTTTTGGTCAAAGTGTGCTTCGTGGTTGAACAACATCCAGAACAAAACAAAAATTAGCAACCTAAAGATTACCTTTTTCCAAATTGTGTCCCTATTCACAACGTCTGGGCTGAGCTGTTCCCAGGACAGTTTCCTGCAGTCTACCCCCTGCCGTTTATGTCCGCTCACCGTGTTTAAGGGAGGAGGGGGAGGTGCAGATGGTGGTGGAGGAGGTGGCACAGGTGTAGAGACTACACCTGGAACAAATGCTGGTCCGTTATGATTGTGCCAGAAGTCTGTGTGCGGAAGATTGAAATAAAAAGCGCGATTATTTGTCTCACCAGTAAACCAAAGTCCGTTGTTTTCTGTTGTTATTATGCCATGCCAGTCCGCAAGGGGAACTCGTACGAGAAAAGGATTTCTCAAATCATTAATAATCCATCACGTTAAAACAAAGAAAATCACAAGCGTGAAGGAGGTTTGGATATATACCCGCTATTAATAATCATAGATTTTACTTCTCCTTTTACTCTTTAGTTTTTGTTTCGCTTGAGAAGATATATCAATCACCCGAGAGAGTGTTTCATCGGCTATATCCAAACGCCTCGAATTTCGTCAAAAATACTCCGCTGCGCGTCGTATTTTCAACTCTCTTCTTGGTGTTTGGATATCCCGATGAAACACTGTTTCTCGTGTTTGATACAACTACGTCAGAAATTGCAAGACTCTGATTTGTAGGCGTCGCTCAATTGAATTTCTTCCCCCTTAAGAGGCACCAATTCTAGGACAGAAACATGGACATAGGCATTCATTAACTGGCCGGCTGACCCTTTTAGGCCCAATACCGTTTAAGGTACTGAAAAGCTCCCGCTGTGGGCCTCTTGAAGCCGGATACCCGAAGAGGAACCGAATCCGTTTTTTAACCCTTTAAAGGTATGACGGACACCCCCGTTATTTTTTAAGGAAGCCCTTCCCCCACGGAAGTCAGTGTTCCTTTTATTATTAGCAGCATAATGTCCTTCAGATAGTCTTCACCAGTTGTGTGGTGTTGTGTGAATATTATACATAATTACCATTATTACCTGGATGTCTGAGCGTGGAAATCCATTTTTGTAGCTCAGCAGAATTCATATAGTAAGCCAGCACAAAAAAGCCTGTTTTAAAAAATGATTATTAAGAATGCTGTGATATCGTTTCTAAACAAAGATCATTTCTATCCCCGTAAGAAAATCTATCCGTAGTAAATAAATCTATATTTCTTACTTGGAAACACCCAGATGTTAACGGCAAAGGTGACACCACTGGTTTTGATAAAAGTAGCAGAAAATAACAGACCCACAAACGAAAGAGGTAGGATTAGTTTCCAGTTGCTGAAATGAAGAAAATTATAACAAAATCGTTATTGGGGTTTTTGTTGTGATTAAAGAAAAAAAACTTGTAAAAAAAGACACTAGTCTATGTAATGCAGGAGTTGGGAAAATTTTCTCAATAGAGTTACCATTTGAAAAAGTCCGAGGTGCTGTTCATAAAATTCCAGTAATTTGGCCTCACATCTGAAAAATAAGAGAATGTAAATATGAAGATAATGGTAATGTTGACAAGACTGCATGAAATTTTAATACAGAAATCATGGATACTGAATTTCAATTTAGAAAATACTCAGTGCCTTTATCGATGATTTTGGGAAGCGGGGAGGCGGCGCACTTCACCACCAAGATTTTATAGGAGTACCCTCTGCGGATGGGAAGGAGAGGTGGGGGGGGGGGGGGGGTGTTGTATAAAAGCAGTTAATGCATTATGGTAGTAAATAATTCTCATAGTGCTACGATATTACAGGCTAGCTACATTACAATGGTTATTGGAGTCAATTCAATTTCACGTTCTTGACAAGCCCGTCTCAGTTAAATCAAGAGTTAAATATAAGGTAAGAAAAGGTAATAAATCAGTGAAAAATACAGATTAAATTTAATTCCCAAAGGCAGGTTCAGTTGCGTTCTTGTAGCTTTTCACTCAATCTATTTAATCAGTGTTTGAGAACTACTTGTTCTGTAAGTAAAAACAAGGATCAGTAACTGTGAACCTTTTTTCACAAAACTGATAGCAGAATTTGACCGGCTACGGCTCTGTATATCTATTTTTTATTAAATTATTCCACGAAAACTTTACTGAGAATGAATGGAGTTCAAGCAAAATTGCTTAAGTAAGCAAATCATTGACAGCTTGCCAGCAGTCAAATTAATTTGGGATTTAAGGATTAAGGAATCGCTATTTAAATGAATGCTTTGAATCATTTTGCAGCGGAAATGTAAATTAAAAAAATCGTAAAGCGCTTGTCAAAGAGTTCCTTGGTTGATAAAAAACAAAAATGATTTATAATTTGGCTATAGAAAATTGCCGCTTCACTATCTTACCAGAGTTTCCTTGTAGCTTTTCATGTAACTTGTCAAAGTTAATGTGTCAGTTGCTGCAGTAAAACATCTTTGAAATCATCCCGATAACCCGCAAGCTGGTTCAAAATGAAATATGCTGGAAACTGAAGAAATCTGAAAGCACTTTCTCCATGACCAGCGTCAAAGATTGTAATTCTTCAGGAGCGTGAAAGAAAAAGATCATTTCGATCGCCTATCTACGCAACTCTATCAGCCTCCTTAAAAATGCGCACAGCTCTTTTCCATTAAATTAATTTCTTTTTAGGTAAGTTTACACTGGATTTGGGTTTGTTCTTATCGCGCCGCTACAATTAAAATTTCAACTTACACACTTTTTCTGCGCTTAAGTTAATTACCCTTCCATCACCTCTTAAACTAAACGCAAATGTCTAATTTCGATACAAAGACTGGCATATATATTTACAATATACTCCAAATACACGTCGACGTTCTTTCTGAAAACACTTATTGTTTAACATACTTGCCGAAAATGCGTATTTTGCAAGCACATTTAAGGTTAAGAGCAGAAGATAGAAAAACTAACCAAAGGGTTATCTTTACGTATACGAGAATTAAGGTTATGAAGATTACAAAGTGTTTGCGCTGACCTTCCGGAGCGAGGTTTTTATCCTTGTCTGTTGTAATCATGCTGAAGACACCTTTCGTAACACTTGTATGCCGTCAAATTGATAACTAAGCTTGCGAGGACCCTTCATTTAGCTGGAGTTGCTTTTCCAAAAAACTCTACACAATGCGCTTGTTTCCTTGCAGCTCGGCGTGAGCTGAATACTATAATGCCTTGTAATACCGCGGCTTTATGACGTCATAATTAGTTCTGACGTTGTGACGTCAGCGGATTGAGCTTGCGAGCTTTCTGACCCTACCGCCTCAGAATTCCACTCCCACGCGCGCACTTCTGGTTGATAGTATGGCGAGCGCCAAAACGCCCGTATAGCAGCAAGATCTGTGTTTCAGAGAAATTTCGAAGATGGCCGTTGTCACACTAGAGACTGGCAAAGAGTATGGAATCAGAAAACTATCATCTTTTCATTTTTGACAATAAATGTGATCTGTATAGGCTGACAGTTGATCGCTAATCGTCTCTCGAATAAGAGCTACTGAGTATGTAATTGTCTGTCTCCTCCGTTTCAAAGGTGGCGAGAATCTGCTGCATAATATGAGGCCAGATGCACGGCCGGCGCACGGTTACGTGAAAGGATCCATTGTACTTGCCGCCAACGACTACACTTCTCTCGCACAGCGGCTTTCTGTACCGCGAACATTTCGAACCTCTGCGGAGGAGAGAGAGAGCCGTCAACTCTTTAACAATTATTCCTCGAGCCCGAGTGGGCTCTGAGTCAATAGACCATGAGGCCGAAGGCCGAATGGGCTATTGACTCAGAGCCCATGAGGGCGAGAGGAATAATTGTTTTAGTAAAATCCAACTAGTTGGTCAAAAAAATATCGAGAAAAAACATCTTTCGCTAGTTAAAGCCATTGTTTTGGTTTTCAAAGCCGGCGCTTTTCGCTACTAGTGGGCTATAACAAATAGCCTACTAGTAGCTCAACCAATCAGAACGCAGCATTGATAATAGACCACTGGTTGGATTTTACTAATGCTTGATATCCATGGAGTTAAACAAGGACGAGAAAATACAAAACTTATTATCCAGTGATAAGAAACCGATAAGATGAAAGTTTTCTGATTGTGAAGCTATAACCGCAACAAGCGTTTGGCATGTCATGTCGAATATGATTTGAAACTGGGACATTTTAATTTTCGGGACCTGATGTGTATATCAATTTTACCCTGATATTTCTGACGGTATATTTCTGAACCACTGGAAACGCCAGTTTGGTTGAAAATTTAAAATCTGCAATAACGTCTTCAAATCAGTTCGTAAAATTGATGCCAGGAGCCGGGAGGCAGGGGAGCATAGTAACTACAGGGGGAGGGAGCACTTTTTGCATTGCACACTAATCCATGGACTCTCCACTTTTTATCACCATCTACAGCTATGAACAAGACGTTGATTGGAACCCTGACGTTGTGCACCAGCTCACCTCATGAACATAGTAACTTGGTCCTCCATCAGTGACAACCTGTCCCTCAACATCGAGATCGGCCAACGCATCGGAAAGGCACGTTTTGAATTGATCACGTCACGTTCACGAACTGTCACGTTAACGTAACCTTCCTGCAGGAATTTGTCTGCCTCAAATTAATCTGCGATTGAGCTTTTTTTTACTGTTTCGAAAAAGAACAAGGTAAACAGTGGGTTTTTGACGCCCAAAAAACAAAAAGTCAGAAGTCTAATCTTAAAAATAATTAAACTGCTTTGTGGGGCTGGGCTAAACTTTATTGGCATGCCACTGTCATGGTAACCTTTTTAACTAGTAACCTGATTTGTTGAATATATCTCTCTCCAGTTTCGGTTTATTATTCTTTTGCCACAAAGTGAATTAAAATTAATAACAACTATCAAATCTATGAGGCAAGGAAGCCCTGGGAAGCTAATCGAGACATATATATTAAAGGAGTATCTTTAGATTTCTAAGACTAATTAAAATGGACCAGCTGATAAGAGGAAAAGAGCCAGGTATAATGCATATTGCCACCAAACCTTGAAAGTATAAGTTATTGTTTCCTATTCATTCCAGTGCAGAGCTTTACCGATCCATCATGAGAAAGAGAGCGTTTAAATGTGAGAATGAAAATACTACGAACGCTGACTGTTTTAAAATTGCCTCCGCTAATACTTTGAATCTCGAGTCTCTCAGACGGTTACTGTTCTTGAATCAGTTAATAAGTAACATTTAGACCCGTAGCCCCGGCTATCGGTCAATAACCCATGCATGAGGCGGATTTCGCTACTCGAGGACTATTACTAGTAGTCCTCTAGTAGCGTAGCCAATTAAAATGCAGGATTTGCATTAGTCACTAGTTGCGTGATACTAACTTTATTTATGTACTGTTGCTAACTGGGACACCTTTTTAAAATGGGTTAGCAGTACAAAAATCAGT
>JAHPZR010032584.1:0-12351 GCA_019787425.1 Platygyra sinensis | reverse complement strand
TTCTATTTGTCGCTTATTGTAGTTTGTCATCGTTATTTGGTTGTAATATTTGCCTAAGTTTTATTTGTGTTTGCTAAATAAATCTGATCATCGACGAATGACTTGGAACACTAAAAGTTACTTGCACGGACCTTGCGATGCCTGTTCCACGTGTTTCAGATCATCCTGTAATGCAGCGATGTGTGGACATTTGGTGATGATAACCCTAGTAAGATAATCTAACACTGAAGTGGCCTTGTTCACGGATGATTTGTAATCCATCAGCTGGGTAAAGAAAAGAGAAACTGAGTGTCATCGGAGGAGTTTCACATAGGAAGAGCCTATGCGGATCTACCTGTCTTAAGGTTATTCCTCACAATTGCACTGCGCATCCTTTCTGCGCATAATTTATGGCGTCATTTAGCGCGCTCTCGTGCACGTGCACACTGAAAACATGGCGGATTTGCCTTGATATTGAGCTCTTTCAGTTGAAAAATGGTTATAGCTCACCAACGAGCATGGGCACCCCAATTTTTTTTCCAGTCATTGTAATCAACTTATCATAAACTTTGCTTGAGGAAAGACTGATCTGATTTCTATTGCTGAAAATTGAATAAATAGCGAAAATAGCAAGTAAACTGTGGTCTTTTCTATTTTGCCCTATGGTAACCATGTCAAGAAATTTGGTTGAAATTTTAATCAAGGATTCAGCTTTCTGTCTAAATCAAACTTAAAAAGTTTATTTGTGTCCGATACAATGCATTGACTCCAGTTTAATGCGTGTTCTTACGAGTCTCGGTCACAAAAATTTACAATTATTACTGGGAATGCGTTCTTGTAATAAGCGTTAAATAATGCCAAAATTGGTCATTTTCAATGCCCCAGTGCTCCTTAATGAGTATGGGCACCCCCCTTTTTTATTTCAAAATTGAAGTTCTCATATGATAAATATTTAGTGGGAAAAGTTTGCACGAAAATCTATTGTCAGTTTTATTTCAGGGGAATTACCTTAAACAGCGGCTGAGTCACAATAGCAATATATGAAACAACGGTTTCTCATTTGTCAATGGAATACGGGAAGGCCCGGGGGATTGGGAAGAAGATTTATAGATGTTGCGCCCTTACCAGGAAGTAACCTCTCACCGTGTTCTGACACTCGACCGTTTGTGCTTCAGCTAGGGTGGAGAGAGGCGATTTAAGAATAAGATGACCGTCTTTCGCAAGAACACAGCACCCTCTGTCCTTTCTCGCCGATTTCTAAAAGCACTGAGTCACCAGCAGCATATAACGCCGGACCGCCCATAATTACTGTGTTGCATTCTAGTACCAGTTTGTCCACTGATATGTGTATGCATGTGTGTAAGTTAGATAAATAAAATTGTAACTTCAAGCGCGAATAAAGTTTGTCGTTGTTGTTGTTGTTGTTGTTGTTGTTGTTGTTGTTGTTGTTGTTGTTGTTGTTGTTGTTAGGTCCAGTTTCGATCACTGTGCTGTATTCTCGGCCAAGAAACTTTGCTATCACTGGACAGTGACACTCGACCCACAAGGATTCAATTGCCAGGCACCATGATAAGGGGAGCAATACATGAAGGGTGCATCTAATGTGGACATAAACTAACATATGCCTCTTCTTTTAAACTTACCTTTGTAACAAACGTTATCTTAAAAGCACAAGTGTCGCTCCCATTCATTATATTTCCCATTGTAAGGACAAGCTTTGGAGAGAAATAAGCATATTCAGTAGTGATGTTATCATTTGGCTGTACACTCTCTGTTAAATATATGACGGATAGACTCGGTCAGTTTTCTCATACCTCAATAAACGTTGCAAGTTTTTCACTAGACATGAGTTCATGACACGCAGTATGACTGTTTCAAGATGCTGAAATACAAAAAGACAAAAATAATAATAATGAGTTTATATGGGGTTGGTAGAATCTCAGGTATTTGTTAAACTTCTGGCGATTTGTTTGCGATTTTAGTCTGTCTTTTAACTATCAGTACATTTTTTAGGTTTCAGATTCTGACAGTTAAAATTTTGACCAATATTCGCATGATCAGCTTTATCTTAAGCCCATCCAGACCTTCAGCAGATACCTGTATAGTGTCTGTTTAGTCGTTGTCGGTTTGAAATTTCCGCACTTAAGTACAAGTAACCAACCGAACAGACACATAGAATTACGTCATCAATTATGGAACTTTTTACATCCAGTCTTGGAGGTTATGGGTCCTGGGCTTGCAGCGAAGAAATGTATAATACTCAGGTTGCACGAGGATATCAGTGATAAAAGGTGGTCAAAAAAATTTGTTCATTGATGTGGACCTGGTCAGCAGGGAGTCATCTCCGTCGTGGTCGTCGTCGTCGTCGTCGTCATCATCATCATCAATTCATCATATGCTCAAATTATTAAAGGTTTTGTGGTTTTAACTTTTTTTTCTAAAATTTCTTACTGGTTTTATTTGTGCGATCCTTTCTTGAAACTGCGTCTTGAGTAATACTGTACGGAGTCTCTCTTTGTAAGAAGGCACTGACGATGCAATCTGGCAAGATCAAGTTTATTTGTGAAAATGCAAGTTGTTAGATACCGTTTCCTCTTGGCCTGGAAATCTCACAAGAAATGCTGATATAAAGCACGGCCTTCGTGGAAAGCAGCTATTTAATTTAATTATTTTTCTACTATTTGTGAGTTGTTTTAGCTGACGTATTTTTTAATCGTGTTTAAATAAAGATTACTATCACTACATATTAATAACAATTTGGTTTACGCTACAATACCTGAATGTAGAAGCGCTCAGCTGGTTCCAGTGAAAACTCGTTTTCCCTCTCGCGTTTCCTTAAATCTTTCGCCTAAAAAAACGACAAAGAAGTCCTAAAAACACTGATGAAAAATCTGTCCTAGTCGGCTCTTAACGTCACCTCCACTCGTCCAAAAACCTTCAATTCCATCCTTAGGCTACGGGTCGAGGATCTTCTTTTTTATTAAACTCATTTTAAGAAATTTTCTGCGAGGGAAAGATTTTCTTAAGTAGCTAGCGGCTTCGATTCCGTAAAAGAGTAAATTAATAATGCCCCGACAGCTGAATAGATCTTAAATGTACGACCTAAGAAAGCTTCAATTTTACCTCAACTAGCATAAGAACCTTAGCTTCGTTCAATTCAAAATACACATTATCTATTACCTCTCGATCATCTGGAGCAAATGCTAGCAGTTGTCTAAGAACATCGGGTGCCAAGTGAGAATTCCCGGATATTAGGCATTGCGCCACTTCTTCTGTCTTCAGTTTGTAATGCGTTAAGACGATTGCTGCATGAAAAAGATGGTGGAAACTAATTGATCACAAAATTACTTAAGGAAACCTTTGTTACAAGAAACTTTGAATAAGTAGTTTCCATTGCTTAACCCTTTCACCCACCAAGGGTCTCCCTTTGACGAGTAAAATCGTCTGGCGTTAGACAGAGTAAAATCTATAAGTGGCCACTGGTGGTGAAAGGGTTAAGGGAGATAGTCTCTTAATCCTTTCACCACCAAGGGTCTCCCTTTGACGAGTAAAATCATCTGGCGTTAGACAGAGTAAAATCTATAAGTGGCCACTGGTGGTGAAAGGGTTAATTAAGACTAAAAGCTTGTACATTTAAAAGTTGCATGCACACTGTCAGAATGGCTTGCTTCAAGAAACGTTTCACAGCACGCAGATACCATTTAAAGGACAGCGAAACTAGCTGATGATAACCCCTTGATCTAAATAGTTTCCACCCCTCCTGTTGAGGCAGTACTTACAGATGTTGAAAATCTTTTTCTCGCCAGCGCATTTTCTCTTTTGGCTTTTTTCCGTGATGTTCCTTTTGGGAGAACAAAAAATACTGCCAGTTATGACTTATAAAACAAGTCTTGTCCCAAATCATACAAAACAATAAAGTGCTTGGAAATTCCTTTTATACTACTCATTCTGGAGCACTCATTACGGATCAGGGCAGAACTAAGTGTGTCTCTCTTTCTTTCAACGAAGATTCTTACCCCGCAGATTTTATTTTATCAGAGATTTCAAGCTCTATGAGATGAACGACTGATGAACGTGCCAGCAAAGGACTAAACTCGTTGGTTCATGTACTGTTCTCAATTCATTAATAACTCATCTATAGAGATCATGGCCGTGACATCTTTGAGATATCTGATCTTAATGAGCAGAAATTTTGTGATTTTATTTCTCCGTTTTCTCCTCAGTTTTAGAAATATCACACACTCAAGGACAGTGTTTTCACCTTCCAAACACCTCGATGTTTGTCAAAAATACTCCGCTACGTGTCGTGTTTTCAACTCTTTTCTCGGTGTTTGAAAATGTGGTAAACATAGTCTTTCGTGTTTAATATTTTACTTAAATTTCCCTATATGGCATAAGTATTTTGGCCAGAATATAAATCATGATACAACCGAGCAACAACAACTAGCTTTATTTGCATGACATAAATACATACAGTGTTGCAAAAGCTTTTGTAAACTAAAACTAAAACAGCAATGATTATCGTAAACGTATAATAAGGTTATGATATAGCAATCGAGTTACATCGGTTTGTGTAGATCAAGTCAAGATGAAATTAATTTTGTTTATTGAATAGTCATAAGTTCACCGAAGGCTTATAAGGGCGATAATTTAAAACTTACCCGATGTCTTCCATTTTGTTGTAAAATTTATTTCTTAGAATAGATTATTTAATGCAATACATAAGAAAATGAGATTTCATTTTCAGTCTCATTAGATTCACGAAATAATCATCAAAAACTATTAGAGTGCATATATAAAACGTTCTAGATAGGTTGTCTGGAATTTCTGGAATTATACAACATAGCGCATTCTAGAAACTACCCACTATTAAAACGGCATTATTTCTTTATTTAGTACGTGAGTTGACGTACCTGTGGATGGCGCGAGGGAAAATTCCTTTATTATGTCTTCTAAATCGAAAATACCCTCCAAAGGCAAATGTTTTCTAACCTGGTAAAATGTTAAATTAAGAGTAAAATAAAATTATTTTTGTCACCTTACTATTTTTCCTTAAGCCCAATGATGCGAGGTGCTTTTCTTTATATGGATTTCAGTACCTTCTGCACGTATATACAGCTGTTTCGACAAGGATTGTCCCACTAAAGTGTAAAAGCCTACGCGACACTGCCGATCAGTATTATGGGTAGTAAGCGTTTGGCTTTGCTTGACTGAGGTTCAAGGCAATTTAGCAGCAAGGAAGGAGGACGTATGAATACGTGTTTGTGCTGTTTCCTTCCACCACGCTGAAACACCATGAGGTTCATGCAAGCAACCTAAATCCACCATTACTTATAAAAACTTTCGGCATAGTCGCGTAAGCTTTTCCCCGATTACAAGACAACCTTTCTCGAAACAGCTGTATATCTTGCTGACCAAGAGAGAGGGCAGTACTAGAAAAATTTAGGGTGTTTACGAAAACCATGAAGGCGACGGCGACGGCGACGCGACGGCGACGGCGACGCATGGGAACGTCGCTAAACAAAAGTTTAATGAACCGAGCAATAGTATGCACGTGCGTTTCAATTCTTGGTACATTCCTTTGCTGTCCTCTGCAAAACAACAACGTGAAATGACAGTGTACATGTACAGTACCCGGTCCAACACTTAGGGGCGCGTTTGTTTGGGATATTCCGGAATAAGAATATATTCCGAATGCCGGAAATCCAGGTGTTCCGAAATGACAATAGCTCCCAAACAAACGCTTACTCGCATTATTCCCAATGATTCTTATTCTGGATTGATCCCAAACGAACGCGCCCTTAGAGAGTCTTGGATAAACGCAACATATCGCAACATTGTTGGGCACAACATGTTAAGGCCAATTTACACGGTACGACTTTGTCGCATACAACAATCTTACGACAGCCCTACGACATGAATTAGGACCTACACGATAATCGTAAGCGAGTTGTAGGTTTGATTTTCAAAAACCAATTCATGTCGTAGGCCTGTCGTAAGCTTGTCGTATGTGCAAAGTCGTACCGTGTAAATCGGCCTTTAAGCGCGTTTGGCCACCCTGTTGTGGCATGTTGTGGTGTGTTGGGTGTTGAAAATCGAACTAGTGCGCATGCCCGGGGGCAACCTTGTTGCACGAACCTGGCCAAACGACTACAACATCATGCAACATCCACAAACGTTGTGTGAAAAATTTGACCAATTTTAAATTTGAGGCAAAAACATCCAACATGGTCGCAACGCGTCGCAACCGGTAGGGTGGCCAAACGCGCGCAACATGTCGCACCTTGAGCAACAATGTTGCGATATGTTTCGTTCAAATGTTGGGATCGTTTGCCAGAGTTTGGCCAGCCAAATGCTGGGCACAACCCGAATGTTGCGAATATGTTGTGCTGAAATGTTTTGATCGTTTGGCCGGGGCTTTAATAGATAGCTTTCGGTAGTTTTGACTTCTCTTTTTTTCTGGCAAGAAAAAGGCCAAGTGTGGAGCTCAAGATAGTTCTTGGCACAAATATTGGAGAGTTTACTTCAATTAAAAGCAATGAACTTATGTTGAAAACTTTTTTGGTCAAGTGTACTTCGCGGTTGAACAACATCCAGAACAAACAAAATTAGCAACCTAAAGATTACCTTTTTCCAAATTGTGTCCCTATTCACAACGTCTGGGCTGAGCTGTTCCAGGAACAGTTTCCTGCAGTCCACCCCCTGCCGTTTATGTCCGCTCACCGTGTTTAAGGAGGAGGGGGGAGGTGCAGATGGTGGTGGAGGAGGATGGCACAGTGCAGAGACTACACCTGGAACAAATGCTGGTCCGTTATGATGTGCAGAAGTCTGTGTGCGGAAGATTGAAATAAAAAGCGCGATTATTTGTCTCACCAGTAAACCAAAGTCCGTTGTTTTCTGTGTCATGCCATGCCAGTCCGCAAGGGAACTCGTGCGAGAAAAGGATTTCTCAAATCATTAATAAATCCATCACGTTAAAACAAAGAAAATCACAAGCGTGAAGGAGGTTTGGATATATACCCGCTATTAATAATCATAGATTTTACTTCTCCTTTTACTCTTTAGTTTTTGTTTCGCTTGAGAAGATATATCAATCACCCGAGAGAGTGTTTTTTCATCGGCTATATCCAAACGCCTCGAATTTCGTCAAAAATACTCCGCTGCGCGTCGTATTTTCAACTCTCTTCTCGGTGTTTTGGATTATCCCGATGAAACACTGTTTTCTCGTGTTTGATACACTACGTCAGAAATTGCAAGACCCTGATTTGTAGGCGTCGCTCATTGAATTTCTTCCCCCTTAAGAGGCACCAATTCTAGGATAGAACATGGACATAGGCATTCATTAACTGGCGGCTGACCCTTTAGGCCCAATACCGTTTAAGGTACTGAAAAGCTCCCGCTGTGGGCCTCTTGAAGCCGGATACCCGAAGAGGACCCGAATCCGCTTTTTTAACCCTTTAAAGGTATGACGGACACCCCCGTTATTTTTTAAGGAAGCCCTTCCCCACAGAGAGTCAGTGTTCCTTTTATTATTAGCAGCATAATGTCCTTCAGGTAGTCTTCAACCAGTTGTGTGGAGGGTGTTGTGTGAATATCTATACATATATTACTCAATTATTACCTGTGATGGCTGAGCGTGGCAATCCATTTTTGTAGCTCAGCAGAATTCATATAGTAAGCCAGCACAAAAAAAAGCCTGTTCCAAAAAATGATTATTAAGAATACTGTGATATCGTGTTCTAAAAACAAAGCAAACATTTCTCTCCGCGTAAGAAAATCTATTCGTTAGCAAAAAAAATGTATATTTGCTTACTTGGAAACACCCAGAGTGTTAAACCGTCCTCTCCCCCCTCACAAGGATGGCGCCACTTCGTTTTGATAAAAGTAGTCAGAAAAATAACAGACCCACAAAACGAAAGAGGTCGGATTAGTCTCCAGTTTGGCTGAAATGCAAAGAACTTATGACAAAATCGTTTTATTGGGGTTTGTTGTTGTGATTAAGCAAGAAAAAGCTGTTGGTAAAAAAAGACACTAGTCTATGTAATTGCAGGACGTTGGGAACATTTTCTCTCTGCAGTTACCATTTGGAAAAAGGCGAGGTGCTGGTTGATAAAAATTCCCAGGTAAATTTGGCCTCACATCTGAACAAATAAGAGGATGTTACAATATGAAGATAATGGTAATGTTGAACAAGGACTGCATGAAATTTTAACCACAGAAATCAGGATACTGAATTTCAATTTAGAAACTACTCAGTGGCCTTTATCGAGAATTTTTGGGAATAGCGGCGGAGGCCGTGCGCACTTCACCCCAAGATTTTATAGGAAGTACCCTCTGCGGATGGGAAGGAGAGGGGTGGGGGGGGGTGTGGTGTAAAAAGCAGTTAATGCATTATGGTAGTAAATAATTCTCATAGTGCTACGATATTACAGGCTAGCTACATTACAATGGTTATTGGAGTCAATTCAATTTTCACGTTCTTGACAAGCCCGTCTCAGTTAAATCAAGAGTTAAATATAAGGTAAGAAAAGGTAATAAATCAGTGAAAAATACAGATTAAATTTAATTCCCAAAGGCAGGTTCAGTTGCGTTCTTGTAGCTTTTCACTCAATCTATTTAATCAGTGTTTGAGAACTACTTGTTCTGTAAGTAAAAACAAGGATCAGTAACTGCGAACCTTTTTTCACAAAACTGATAGCAGAATTTGACCGGCTACGGCTCTGTATATCTATTTTTTATTAAATTATTCCACGAAAACTTTACTGAGAATGAATGGAGTTCAAGCAAAATTGCTTAAGTAAGCAAATCATTGACAGCTTGCCAGCAGTCAAATTAATTTGGGATTTAAGGATTAAGGAATCGCTATTTAAATGAATGCTTTGAATCATTTTGCAGCGGAAATGTAAATTAAAAAAATCGTAAAGCGCTTGTCAAAGAGTTCCTTGGTTGATAAAAAACAAAAATGATTTATAATTTGGCTATAGAAAATTGCCGCTTCACTATCGTACCAGAGTTTCCTTGTAGCTTTTCATGTAACTTGTCAAAGTTAATGTGTCAGTTGCTGCAGTAAAACATCTTTGAAATCATCCCAATAACCCGCAAGCTGGTTCAAAATGAAATATGCTGGAAACTGAAGAAATCTGAAAGCACTTTCTCCATGACCAGCGTCAAAGATTGTAATTCTTCAGGAGCGTGAAAGAAAAAGATCATTTCGATCGCCTATCTACGCAACTCTATCAGCCTCCTTAAAAATGCGCACAGCTCTTTTCCATTAAATTAATTTCTTTTTAGGTAAGTTTACACTGGATTTGTGTTTGTTCTTATCGCGCCGCTACAATTAAAATTTCAACTTACACACTTTTTCTGCGCTTAAGTTAATTACCCTTCCATCACCTCTTAAACTAAACGCAAATGTCTAATTTCGATACAAAGACTGGCATATATATTTACAATATACTCCAAATACACGTCGACGTTCTTTCTGAAAACACTTATTGTTTAACATACTTGCCGAAAATGCGTATTTTGCAAGCACATTTAAGGTTAAGAGCAGAAGATAGAAAAACTAACCAAAGGGTTATCTTTACGTATACGAGAATTAAGGTTATGAAGATTACAAAGTGTTTGCGCTGACCTTCCGGAGCGAGGTTTTTATCCTTGTCTGTTGTAATCATGCTGAAGACACCTTTCGTAACACTTGTATGCCGCCAAATTGATAACTAAGCTTGCGAGGACCCTTCATTTAGCTGGAGTTGCTTTTCCAAAAACTCTACACAATGCGCTTGTTTCCTTGCAGCTCGGCGTGAGCTGAATACTATAATGCCTTGTAATACCGCGGCTTTATGACGTCATAATTAGTTCTGACGTTGTGACGTCAGCGGATTGAGCTTGCGAGCTTTCTGACCCTACCGCCTCAGAATTCCACTCCCACGCGCGCACTTCTGGTTGATAGTATGGCGAGCGCCAAAACGCCCGTATAGCAGCAAGATCTGTGTTTCAGAGAAATTTCGAAGATGGCCGTTGTCACACTAGAGACTGGCAAAGAGTATGGAATCAGAAAACTATCATCTTTTCATTTTTGACAATAAATGTGATCTGTATAGGCTGACAGTTGATCGCTAATCGTCTCTCGAATAAGAGCTACTGAGTATGTAATTGTCTGTCTCCTCCGTTTCAAAGGTGGCGAGAATATGCTGTATAATATAATATGAGGCCAGATGCACCGCCGGCGCACGGTTACGTGAAAGGACTTTGTACTTGCCGCCAACGACTACACTTCTCTCGCACAGCGGCTTTCTGTACCGCGAACATTTCGAACCTCTGCGGAGGAGAGAGAGAGCCGTCAACTCTTTACCTCGAGCCCGAGTGGGCTCTGAGTCAATAGACCATGAGGCCGAAGGCCGAATGGGCTATTGACTCAGAGCCCATGAGGGCGAGAGGAATAATTGTTTTAGTAAAATCCAACTAGTTGGTCAAAAAAATATCGAGAAAAAACATCTTTCGCTAGTTAAATTGTTTTGGTTTTCAAAGCCGGCGCTTTTCGCTACTAGTGGGCTATAACAAATAGCCTACTAGTAGCTCAACCAATCAGAACGCAGCATTGATAATAGACCACTGGTTGGATTTTTACTAATGCTTGATATCCATGGAGTTAAACAAGGACGAGAAAATACAAAACTTATTATCCAGTGATAAGAAACCGATAAGATGAAAGTTTTCTGATTGTGAATCTATAACCGCAACAAGCGTTTGGCATGTCATGTCGCATATGATTTGAAACTGGGACATTTTAATTTTCGGGACCTGATGTGTATATCAATTTTACCCTGATATTTCTGACGGTATATTTCTGAACCACTGGAAACGCCAGTTAAATTTGGTTGAAAATTTAAAATCTGCATTAACGTCTTCAAATCAGTTCGTAAAATTGATGCCAGGAGCCGGGAGGCAGGGGAGCATAGTAACTACAGGGGGAGGGAGCCCTTTTTGCATTGCACACTAATCCATGGACTCTCCACTTTTTATCACCATCTACAGCTATGAACAAGACGTTGATTGGAACCCTGACGTTGTGCACCAGCTCACCTCATGAGCATAGTAACTTGGTCCTCCATCAGTGACAACCTGTCTCTCAACATCGAGATCGGCCAACGCATCGGAATAAGGCACGTCATGAATTGATCACGTCACGTAACGAACTGTCACGTTAACGTAACCTTCCTGCAGGAGTTTGTCTGCCTCAAAACTAATCTGCGATTAAGCTTTTTTTACTGTTTCGAAAAAGAACAAGGTAAACAGTGGGCTTTTGATGCCCATATGACAAAAAGTCAGAAGTCTAATCTCAAAAATAATTAAATTGCTTTATGGGTCTTATGGGGCTGGGTTAAACTTTATTGGCATGCCATTGTCATGGTAACCTTTCTAACTAGTAAATAACCTGATTTGTTGACTATCTTTAGCTCCAGTTTCGGTTTATTATTCTTTTACCACACAGTGCAATTAAAATTAATAACAACTATCAAATCTTTAAAGCAAGGAAGCCCTGGGAAGCTAATCGAGGCTTATATAGTAAAGGAGTACCTTTAGATTTCTAAGACTATTTATGGACCAGCTGATAAGAGGAAAAGAGCCAGGTATAATGCATATTGCCACCAAACCTTGAAAGTATAAGTTATTGTTTCCTATTCATTCCAGTGCAGAGCTTTACGGATCCATCATGAGGAAGACAGCGTTCACTGATGTGAGAATGAAAATACTACGAACGCTGACTGTTTTTAAAATTGCTTCTGCTGATACTTTGAATCTCGAGTCTCTCAGACGGTAACTAGATGTTGAATCAGTTAATAAAAACAATTAGTATCACCCAACTAGTGGTCTAATGCAAATCCTGCATTTTGATTGGCTACGCTACTAGTGGTCTAATAGTAATAGTCATCGAGTAGCGAAATTCGCCGGTTTTTCTTTCGTTTTTTCCCCCAAATAAATATTTCTTCAACTTGCATTCGCTAACTTTATTACTGCCTTTTCTGTCCGACTAGTTGGGTGATACTAAAACAATTAGACCCTTCGTCCTCAAGGGCTACGGGTAAATAGCCCATTCGGCTTCGCCTCATGGGCTATTGACCCGTAGCCCTTTCGGGCTACGGGTCTAATTGTTAATTAGACGCGTAGCCCGGGCTACCGGTCAATAGGCCATGTATGAGGCGGATTTCGCTACTCGAGGACTATTACTAATAGTCCTCTCAGTAGCGTAGCCAATTGAAAATGCAGGATTTGCATTAGTCACTAGTTGGGTGATACTAACTTTATTTATGTACTGTTGCTAACTGGGGACACCTTAATGGACTAGCAGTATGAAAATCAATTACAACA
>JAHPZR010032583.1:0-18594 GCA_019787425.1 Platygyra sinensis | reverse complement strand
AAGTTTTTATTTATTCTAAACCTACAGCAATTTTACTGGGTCACTTGAAAATTCCGTTCGAGGAGATCAAACAAGCGCTGCTAGCGATGGACGAGAAGAAGTTCACCGAGTCTCATTTGAAACAGCTCCTCGTTTATGCTCCGGATAAAGAAGAGGTAAGGAAAACTGAAAACCAACCAACAGAAAAGGAAATCAACAATACAGTATTTCAGTTTTAAGAAACGAGGAAGCGTGGCTGAGTGGTTGCCTCATCACACCCGCTTAAAATCCGGAGATTGTCACCGGCTAAGCTGAAGTTGTTGCTCGGTAGACCCTAGTTCAACTCCTCGGCCACGCTTGTAAATAACCAACTGGTCCGCTTCCTGCCAGTTGGGATTCTTTACGTGTTATGTTCATTTGCATTCTTTGTTTCAACATTTGGTTTCATTGGCCCCGAAATTCCCCACTGAGAGAGTGGTTAATTCAGATATTCAATTAAGATATATGATTTAGATTGCTTTTGTACAGTTAGTGTCAGTGGTAGTTTCAATGTTATTGGATGGAGCTTTGCATTGCTTTATTGAGATCATCAATCGTAGTGAAATCTCACTGATGAAATTCACTCAAAGACTTGGAAGGCAAGCAAGCCGTTCCTTTGCCCCGTGTAGGGTCGTGCCATATTTTACTTCCAAAATATCGTAATTTGTATTTGCCCGAGGTTTTAGCCGTGTTGAAATTAACCTCCCGGCCAGCAATGTCGCCCATATTTCTCTAACATGTATGTAAGACACTACACATAAATCCGCTGCATTGCTAAGAACATACTTTTTACTCCCAGTCTTAGAAACTAAAATGTGTTCCTCGCCATAACTGATTGATGTAACAAGTGTGGTTTTTATCGTTGTCGTTTCAGCTTCAAAAGTTCAAATACTTTGCTGATGATGTTACTAAGCTGGATAAAGCAGACAGGTTCTGTTACGAAGTACGTATGACTTAATGTTTGTGAAGATCTAAGGTCTACGTAATGTTCAAACATGTAACACATTACAATTTGCATATCTGAAGGGTATTTCCCGTTTTTGGTGAAATTGTTTTACGACATACATTGTCATACCCCAGAATCTTTATTTTACCACTCAAGTAATAAAATTATTTACTCAAAAATAATTATGCCATTTTGTGCCAGCATATTACCTTTGTTTCGTGTGATCTTTTTTTGTAACAGTTGCGAACAATAGTAATGCAAATGGTAGAGATTAGACGAAATTCCTTAAGCCTTTTTAACGCTTACTGAGTCCTGTGTTGTTACTAATCTTGTACTCCTTGTACGCGTTGTGGAATCAACAACTCTAGTTTTTTAGTGCTTACAATGTGTGTCATTCTTCACTGCGATCGTTTAAGCCATAAATCTTAGACAGAGAAGGTAGTGCTTATTTTTAATATTCTTACTGTTGCAGATGAGCAAGGTGTCTTGGTACAAACAGCGACTAAAAGCCTTGCTCTTTAAGGCTCGCTTCGCTGACAAAGTGGAAGAGATCAAGCCGGTAAGAAATAAACTATCTCTTTCGGTTTTCCGTTGCTTGGGATTGACCAATTGGAAATTAAGTCAGTTGTCCGTGAGCCGCAAGCGTCAAGCGAGCCACTTGTCAAATCCTTGCGCTTGGGGTTGTTTTTTGATTGGCGGAGAACGCTGGAAAAAACAACATGATTGTCAAGAATGATCTGAGACCTCGTCCACTTCAAGTCGGGCAGGGAAATCTCATGATTATCATTAGGTCATCATTTTTAAAAAGCCCTGTTAACAAAATTTTTTCGGTCCACACGAAAACGAATGCCGGCTGAAGAAATCCTCTTGTTTGAAGAGATTTTCGAAAGAGCACCGTTTTCTTGACGTATTCAAGTACAGACGATAGGCCTAACTGTAGAAAGAAAGCTGTGTTTTCAACTTCCTCTGGCGTAGTAGTGTTGTCGCGGCCTGAAACTTAACGGTACACATGTCTCACTTCAAACGTAATTCGTAGTAAATGAGACCGCTATAACCTTGGTTTTTGTAACAACCTCTTTGCAGGACCTGGAATCGGTTCTTGATGCTTCAGAAGAACTCAGGAGAAGTCCAAAACTGCAGAAGATCTTAGAGGTACATGTACTAGTATGAAGATGATCAGTTTTTACTTGTGTGGTTTGAAAGAGCCAATCAATTACTGTACTGTTAGGGAAAAATGACTTTAATACACCCTATTGCTGCGTCTTCCTTCTTGAAAAGGCATCCACTGGATTCTTGCGCCGGCAGTTATCAGCTTATACCGTGTTTTAACAACTGCCTCGCAAAGTGGAGGTTGGGTGCCTGAGACATCCAGGAGCTTCCAGTATTGGCAGCCAGCTCCTAGATGGAGATCGCTCCCATGGCTGGCAAATCCAGGCAACCCAGCCATGAGCCCCCACGTGGAAGGAGAAAAAACAGGCACCCGTCACACTGATAAAACAGTGGAAAGAAAGGGAGGGACAGGGGAGGGAAGACAGCTTTCAAGGAGTCCCCACGCTCAGGAGAAACGCTAACTCTAGAAAAACGCTGACTAAAACGCCAACAAAACGGTACAATGCCCTATGGACCAAGAACACGAGGAATCCTGGTGCATGCGCATATAGAACAAACCGCTGACCGCGCGGGTAAAACTGCATATATAAACAAGGTACTTTACCGTCAAAGTGCCCCTTCCTACCCGGATGTAAGTGGTTGCTGACAAACGATTTGGAAATCTTATGATGCAGTAACCGGGATACTCGATAGGCTGTGATGGCGTGGGCCGCAACGGCGCTACTTACTGTCAAGGCTTTTCCGGATACTCCTTTTCGCATTTACTGTAAAGGCCTTGACGTTCACTTTTAAGCGTGGTTGCCATTGGCAGTCTAATGCCGTTGTACAACTGTCGCTTTGTTTCGACTGAAGGAAAATGCAAGTGCTAGGATAAAACTATATACTGTATACCTCCCTCTTTCTCCTCCTCTATTTTCTGACCGCTTGCCGCTCAACATTTTCGGTTTTTCAAAGTGTAGAGGGTAACCCTACAACCCGAGACAACTTAGTGCGCGGTTATACTCAAAAGATGTGGAAACAATTAGAAAGTTAACCCGGGTAAGCGGGTAAACCCTACCTGGAGTGTTTACAACGGGAAAAGTTAACCCGTCTGGCTGTTATGGTAACCCTAGCACGCAGATAGGGTAATCCGCCTACCCGGGTAACCCTTACTGCTTTGTAAACACGACGAAGAAAAAAAAAGAGAAAATGTGTGAGTGCTAGAATGGCCCGCTTGCTAGGGTAACCCTCTCTCCTTGTAAACAGGCCCTTAAACAACTTACTGGTCTCTGCTGAGTACAATGAAAGTACATGTAGCACTTATTTTCCTAACGTGTTATGTGTGTGTGATGTTTTCAGTTGGTTTTGACGATGGGTAACTACATGAATAAAGGCAACATGAGAATAGGAGCAGCGGCTGGCTTCAAGATTGAATATTTGAATAAGGTGAGATTGTCGCTGGCTCATTGTATCATAGAAGCGTTGTAACAAGACAATACGTTGTCCTCTTCTGTGATTTTTATGAAATACTTTTATTCGAAATTGGCGCGATTTGTTTGTAAGCGTGACGCTAACTTCCCGCGAAGTTATTCTCACGTTTGTTTCCAATATTTTTCGTCTCCCAAAAAAGGGAGACGAAATATTGAAAACAAACGGAAAAAAATTCGCGTTAATTAGCGTCAGCTACAAACAAATCGCGCCAATTTCGAATAAAAGTATTTCATAAAAATCACAGAAGAGGACAACGTATTGTCTTGTTACAACGCTTCTATGATACAATGAGCCAGCGACAATCTCACCTTATTCAAATATTCAATCTTGAAGCCAGCCGCTGCTCCTATTCTCATGTTGCCTTTATTCATGTAGTTACCCATCGTCAAAACCAACTGAAAACATCACACACACATAACACGTTAGGAAAATAAGTGCTACATGTACTTTCATTGTACTCAGCAGAGACCAGTAAGTTGTTTAAGGGCCTGTTTACAAGGAGAGAGGGTTACCCTAGCAAGCGGGCCATTCTAGCACTCACACATTTTCTCTTTTTTTTTCTTCGTCGTGTTTACAAAGCAGTAAGGGTTACCCGGGTAGGCGGATTACCCTATCTGCGTGCTAGGGTTACCATAACAGCCAGACGGGTTAACTTTTCCCGTTGTAAACACTCCAGGTAGGGTTTACCCGCTTACCCGGGTTAACTTTCTAATTGTTTCCACATCTTTTGAGTATAACCGCGCACTAAGTTGTCTCGGGTTGTAGGGTTACCCTCTACACTTTGAAAAACCGAAAATGTTGAGCGGCAAGCGGTCAGAAAATAGAGGAGGAGAAAGAGGGAGGTATACAGTATATAGTTTTATCCTAGCACTTGCATTTTCCTTCAGTCGAAACAAAGCGACAGTTGTACAACGGCATTAGACTGCCAATGGCAACCACGCTTAAAAGTGAACGTCAAGGCCTTTACAGTAAATGCGAAAAGGAGTATCCGGAAAAGCCTTGACAGTAAGTAGCGCCGTTGCGGCCCACGCCATCACAGCCTATCGAGTATCCCGGTTACTGCATCATAAGATTTCCAAATCGTTTGTCAGCAACCACTTACATCCGGGTAGGAAGGGGCACTTTGACGGTAAAGTACCTTGTTTATATATGCAGTTTTACCCGCGCGGTCAGCGGTTTGTTCTATATGCGCATGCACCAGGATTCCTCGTGTTCTTGGTCCATAGGGCATTGTACCGTTTTGTTGGCGTTTTAGTCAGCGTTTTTCTAGAGTTAGCGTTTCTCCTGAGCGTGGGGACTCCTTGAAAGCTGTCTTCCCTCCCCTGTCCCTCCCTTTCTTTCCACTGTTTTATCAGTGTGACGGGTGCCTGTTTTTTCTCCTTCCACGTGGGGGCTCATGGCTGGGTTGCCTGGATTTGCCAGCCATGGGAGCGATCTCCATCTAGGAGCTGGCTGCCAATACTGGAAGCTCCTGGATGTCTAAGGCACCCAACCTCCACTTTGCGAGGCAGTTGTTAAAACACGGTATAAGCTGATAACTGCCGGCGCAAGAATCCAGTGGATGCCTTTTCAAGAAGGAAGACGCAGCAATAGGGTGTATTAAAGTCATTTTTCCCTAACAGTACAGTAATTGATTGGCTCTTTCAAACCACACAAGTAAAAACTGATCATCTTCATACTAGTACATGTACCTCTAAGATCTTCTGCAGTTTTGGACTTCTCCTGAGTTCTTCTGAAGCATCAAGAACCGATTCCAGGTCCTGCAAAGAGGTTGTTACAAAAACCAAGGTTATAGCGGTCTCATTTACCACGAATTACGTTTGAAGTGAGACATGTGTACCGTTCAGTTTCAGGCCGCGACAATACTATTACGCCAGAGGAAGTTGAAAACACAGCTTTCTTTCTACAGTTAGGCCCATCGTCTGTACTTGAATACGTGAAGAAAACGGCGCTCTTCGAAAATCTCTTCAAACAAGAGGATTTCTTCAGCCGGCATTCGTTTTCGTGTGGACCGAAAAAAATTGTCAACAGGGCTTTTTAAAAATGATGACCTAATGATAATCATGAGATTTCCCTGCCTGACTTGAAGTGGACGAGGTCTCAGATCATTCTTGACAATCACGTTGTTTTTCCAGCGTTCTCCTCCAATCAAAAAACAACCGCAAGCGCAAGGATTTGACAAGTGGCTCGCTTGACGCTTGCGGCTCACGGACAACTGACTTAATTTCCAATTGGTCAATCCCAAGCAACGGAAAACCGAAAGAGATAGTTTATTTCTTACCGGCTTGATCTCTTCCACTTTGTCAGCGAAGCGAGCCTTAAAGAGCAAGGCTTTTAGTCGCTGTTTGTACCAAGACACCTTGCTCATCTGCAACAGTAAGAATATTAAAAATAAGCACTACCTTCTCTGTCTAAGATTTATGGCTTAAACGATCGCAGTGAAGAATGACACACATTGTAAGCACTAAAAAACTAGAGTTGTTGATTCCACAACGCGTACAAGGAGTACAAGATTAGTAACAAGCACAGGACTCAGTAAGCGTTAAAAAGCCTTAAGGAATTTCGTCTAATCTCTACCATTTGCATTACTATTGTTCGCAACTGTTACAAAAAAAGATCACGCGAAACATAGGTAATATGCTGGCACAAAATGGCATAATTATTTTTGAGTAAATAATTTTATTACTTGAGTGGTAAAATAAAGATTCTGGGGTATGACAATGTATGTCGTAAAACAATTTCACCAAAAACGGGAAATACCCTTCAGATATGCAAATTGTAATGTGTTACATGTTTGAACATTACGTAGACCTTAGATCTTCACAAACATTAAAGTCATACGTACTTCGTAACAGAACCTGTCTGCTTTATCCAGCTTAGTAACATCATCAGCAAAGTATTTGAACTTTTGAAGCTGAAACGACAACGATAAAAACCACACTTGTTACATCAATCAGTTATGGCGAGGAACACATTTTAGTTTCTAAGACTGGGAGTAAAAGTATGTTCTTAGCAATGCAGCGGATTTATGTGTAGTGTCTCACATACATGTTAGAGAAATATGGGCGACATTGCTGGCCGGGAGGTTAATTTCAACACGGCTAAAACCTCGGGCAAATACAAATTACGATATTTTGGAAGTAAAATATGGCACGACCCTACACGGGGCAAAGGAACGGCTTGCTTGCCTTCCAAGTCTTTGAGTGAATTTCATCAGTGAGATTTCACTACGATTGATGATCTCAATAAAGCAATGCAAAGCTCCATCCAATAACATTGAAACTACCACTGACACTAACTGTACAAAAGCAATCTAAATCATATATCTTAATTGAATATCTGAATTAACCACTCTCTCAGTGGGGAATTTCGGGGCCAATGAAACCAAATGTTGAAACAAAGAATGCAAATGAACATAACACGTAAAGAATCCCAACTGGCAGGAAGCGGACCAGTTGGTTATTTACAAGCGTGGCCGAGGAGTTGAACTAGGGTCTACCGAGCAACAACTTCAGCTTAGCCAGTGACAATCTCCGGATTTTAAGCGGGTGTGATGAGGCAACCACTCAGCCACGCTTCCTCGTGTCTTAAAACTGAAATACTGTATTGTTGATTTCCTTTTCTGTTGGTTGGTTTTCAGTTTTCCTTACCTCTTCTTTATCCGGAGCATAAACGAGGAGCTGTTTCAAATGAGACTCGGTGAACTTCTTCTCGTCCATCGCTAGCAGCGCTTGTTTGATCTCCTCGAACGGAATTTTCAAGTGACCCAGTAAAATTGCTGTAGGTTTAGAATAAATAAAAACTTGTGAGCAAAGACAACTATCAGGAAAAAAACAACATCGAGCGACGAAAACAACAAGAAGACTAGACAAGAAAAAGAGAGGACATTGCTTGTTGCTGACCTATGTTGTAAGATTTCTTGCGATTCATCACTGCTGGTTTCTCAGGCTTCTTTTCTTCTTTGCCTTGAGAAGACAAAAAAAATCAAAATATAGCAATCACTTGAAATGTAGAATGCTTAAGTTCCTAATTTGATAACACATTTAAATATTGTTATTCAATGACATATCAAGGAGCCCGCACACTTACTTGATGCCTTCTGTATAGCACTGAAACTTTGCTCGAGTTGAATAAACTCAATAACTTCTTCTGATGGTTCGTTTTGCCGCAACTGGAAACAGACAAAAAAGCTCAGGTTGTTTAACAATTACAAGCACTCGGGAGCAAGACTGATACAGTATGAATGAGGCAGTTCACTGTACTTGAAGCCAGGAAGCACAAAATAACAACAAACTCCAGCTGAAACACAACAAAGCCAGGTTGTTCAGATGTCGCGGCAGCAATCAATCCGTCCCAAAGTTAAACATTTTTGCTCCTTTTCGGCTCAGTATTAGCTCTTTTTGTTATTCTTTGTCTTGTTAGACTTTGGAGTTTCGTTTAGTCGTAAATTTGGTCAGCGCAGATACAGACAGACAGACAACCTGTATCAAGCACGACTAAAATTAAAACTCAGTTGCTTATTAAATTAAACTTCGTACAAAGTAATATAGATGGCAGATGCAGTTTACCTAAAATTCTAATAACATACGGTTTTACAAACTGAGAGTGCATTAATTAACTAATTATGCTACTAAGCTATGTACATGACATTGTACGCATCTCTAACTCTGAAACATAAATCTTCCTCTAACGTTCACTTGATAGAATTAAAATCTGGAGAGCTAAAATTGGTCGTTGTAATGGAGGTCTCCTTGAAGGTCAACTCTTTGAAAAGATCGATGATGCGACTCAGCACGCAGATCACCTTTTTGTCGTAACAGACGTTTGGAATGCAAATCCCCAATCTCGGACAAAATAGGAGACATGGTAAACAGAAAACTGAATTGTAAAAAATTTGTAAAGTTTCCGTACCTGTCCCCAGACGGTATCTTCCAGCCCTGCAATACTCAGTTTTTCCCAATTCACTCTCTTCAGTTGCATCTGTCCGCCTAGGTTTCCAGGACTGCCAATAGGAAGCGGGGCTACCGGTGGGGGAGGGGGTGGTGGAGGTGGGGGTGGTGGGGGCGGAGGTGCTCCCATGGGGGGAGGTGGCGGTGGAGGGGCGGCACTTGTGCTTGCTTCGTTCTCTGAGGAGAGACGAATAATCAGAATGCGTTCCGTTTGACAAGATAATTCAACACTCCACATAACAGTCCGTATTAAACATCTCATGTACCTCCGGTTTCTTTCTCTTCGTCTTTGTCCTTTCGGCGTGCTTTTACTGCAGCGTCTAATGGATTTACGGCCTCGTTTGGAGAGCTAGGTTCACTAGCACGGTCTTGAAAGGAAAAAAAAATGATGTTGTTTGCTGCGGATGACTGGTGTTGAAATTTTGCATGCAAGAGAAGTCTAGTAAAAAAAATATGAGCATTTGAAGACTCTCTTGCAATGAAAGAATTTTGCGAGATAGATGTGTTTGCACAATCAAAATGATAAACTTAAAACCAAAACTTGATTATTAGTCGCCAGAAATTTAAGCATTGAATTAATGAGTATTATGAATCCACACTCTACCTCCCATCTCTTTGATTTCTGATATCATTTTCTCGCTTTTATCTAACGCCTCTTTAGTCTCCATCAATTCCTGCGTAGTGATCGCCAGCTGATGCTGAATCTTCTCCACAGAGACTCCAGACCCTTCCACAGAACCATCTCCAATACCGCTATCCCCGCTCACTGAGCGAGGAGTCGAAGTGACCAGCCCTGTACCAGAGGACACCTGTGTCCCAGATGAGGATGCTGTTACAGGGCTGTGGTGAACCTGTGCTTGAGTCTGAATACTTGTTACACTGGGCTTCCTGATTTCATCTGCCAATAATGCATCCGCTAACTCTTCTGTTGAATGAGCAAAATGAAACAAACCTCGATTAACAAGAAAATATCAACTCTGCGTCTTGACGGTGGCTCACACAGATGGAGCTTATTGTGGCTTCTGTAGCATGAAATAACTATTGGTATTTCTACATCCCCTGGATGGGATATTAATCCATTGCAGGGTTACCCATCAGCATTAAAATTGCCGAGACTCATTTAAGAATCTGGTTGGAGAGAGGCACTGTGAGAGTAAAGTGCCTTGCCCGAGAACACAACGCAATGTTCCTAATCAGGGCTCACATCCAAAACAACAAGATATCATGACAGGCACTAATTCCTGCTATTATCTAGACGTCTTTGAACAACATTTAAGAATACATTGTGAATGAAGGTCTAAACCTTTTGTTTTGAACTTTCTCATTGCCGACACTGATGACTTTAGTCCAACGGAACAGCAAAGAAAACCGCACTACACTATAATGACCACACCCACTCCATAGTGCACCTCAACCTCCCCCACAGCATTCTAAAGCATGTCCATGATAACTAAACTTTGCCGAAAATCATAACGACCTCTTTTTAAGAACAGCCAGGATCTTTGATACTCATAAGTCTTACCGAGTCCTGCAAGATCAAGATCGTCCTCATCATCATCCCACCCAGAATCTGGGGTACCATTTCTTGATCTCGAGTCACGCACAGGAACTGTATCTAAGTCTGAACCTACAGAAAAATAACAACCAAGTCACTTCAGATTTCATGGTCTAGTTTCAATTTCCAGTTTCTTTCACCTACGAACTACAAATCGCAGCAAGAATGGTTAACACTTTGAAGAAGAAACATGACAATGAAAAAGGGAAGGAAAAAAAGAAAGAAAAGAAAGTGTATTACATACCATAACCAAACCCTGGACTTAAGCGACCCCTAACCGCTCCTGATGAAGGCCAGTGACCATAAGGCTCATCAGGTAAAACTAATAAAAATAAAGAAAGCCAAGGAATCAGAGCATGCACATACAGTTGACACAACAATAGTGTCAATAACCTACCAAACAATTGACTAGAAAAAAACTTCTGATGAAATCAATTCAAATGCACACTGTATGATTAAATCTACAATGAGCGACAAAAGTGTTGATACACTTGGCACTAAAATTCGATTTTTCTGCGTCTTGGAAACATTCCCCCCCTTTCCCCCACAACAATGTTGATTTTTCTATTTCTTCGATTGCACAGACCACAACACCTACACAACATTGAATTGGGGGGCCGGGGGTATCAGAAATTTAACGCTAGATGCAAATAAAATAGAACAAATGTTTAAGAATCGAAAATCGTCTTTTCCTAAAAGTGTCTCAACTACTTTTGTCGCCCATTGTAGATTGCAGACGTAAATAAGGTGATTGACAACTACATGTAGGCTGCAGTTTACAGAAAATCATTTAATTGCCCTCCACCTGAGTAAAAAAAATTAACTGAGAACATCCAGTGCCGTGTTACAAGTTTCTAACAATGCTTTAAAAAAGATTGGTCATGAGAACAAGAGACTGAGGAATGTCTGTCTCAATGTCCTGAGCTGGCAAACTTAAGGATACAGTGACTACTCCAGGCAAACTGAGTCATGAAGAAAATGAGATGGCTGCAAAAGTTCTTTCCATATTTGCAAGACTACCAGGTTGATGGCTTAATAAAGCCAACAATGTTGTCAATAGACTGTTTTCAATACATGTATTAATATTAAATTTCAGCTTGGCAATGAGGAAGAGAGGACATAAACAAGGGGATATTGAATAACAAGTTTATTCATTTCTTTTCTTTTTGTCCTTGACTTACATGTATCAAGCAGAATTTTAATAATAAATGTATGTCAAAAAGTGACCTATAAATTAGCTGTGCATTACCGGTATATCTAGAGTTTGGACGCACCTGCTCCTGGTGTGGTATTACGAGGTCTTGGTGCATCAGCAAGCCGCATGGCTTGTACTCGGTATAGTACATCAACAACTTCCTCATTACTGGTGTCCAGACTAGGAACAGCACCAGCTGGAATAACAAATATACAAACAAACAAACAAACATGTCTTGAGTGATGTTACCAGGTCATGATTCATTTGGGGAGGTACCCGAGTGTATTCATAAGAAGATCATGTAGGACTGCCCTTGAATGGAATCTTCATGGTTCCATGAAGAGGGGCTTACAGTCATGGAGGCAAGGATTACATGTACCTCAAGAACTGGAAACAAAGAACTTGTATTGTAAAGAGACCAAGAAACCTATGCCCAATTGATAGAGTCCCGTAGGGAGTGACAGAGGAGGTCCTATGTTCCATCACAGATTGACGATGGCAAGGAGAGGCCAGTATATTAGCTGGACTTATTAAAAATTGAAAGGAACATTCTTTACATACTGTCCATTTTCCTAGAGATCATTCTTGCAGCTGCTCTGTCAAATGCTTGCTGTTCTGCTTCTGGTAGAAGCTCACTCAAGTAGTGTAACATCTGCAGCTTAGCTCCATCATCCAGAACGGGGTCCAATGTTCTGATGAGTCTTTGCACATTTCTGTCTTTACTGTATTGATTAAGGCTTTGTTTGACGACAAGTTGTTCACCGCGTGTGAGAAGTTGACTCATCTGTTAATGAAATATTAAACAACGTCAGTAAAATTTGTAATGAGGTTTTGTACATGTACATGGATTGAAATGCAGTCTGCAAAATACATGACTGTATACCTGAAGTCATGTACATTTGACAATGAATTTCTCTTTAGATAAAAATTCTCTTAAGCATAACTTACAATAATAATTGTAGGACTTCCAAGAAAATATCCATATCTTCCAGGGTTGTCAGTAGGTTTTTGAGTAGGAGGTTCCATCCAAAAAGGAGGTGGCTATTTCCATTTTATTTCTCCAATATCACGCTCAGAACTGACCTAATAACATTCGGAGTAACTGGCGCAGTATCCAAAATAGCCCGTGAAATGCGCCAGTTGCTGGCTTATTTTGACAACCCTGATCTCCATAATGGAAGGGGCATTTTATTTCTCCCTCCATCCCTCTAGAAATTGCAATTATCGGGGCTCGAGACTAACTTTTTAGTTTGCTAGCCCAGTGGCTAGTGACAGGTTTGATTCACTAGCCAAAACAAATTTTTCACTACCCAGACACTTAAATATCCATCATCGCATCAAGTCAAGTAAATGCTAGCATGCGTTGCAGACAAACTAAACCCCGGGGTTTAGTTTGTCTGCAACGCAGGCTAAATAAATGCTAGCCTGTGTAGCTTGCAGTATGGACCCTTGATTCTCAAAAATTCACCGTCAAAACCATACAATGTACAGGCAACAATGTTATAATTGTTATTATTATACATCAGATTCACAACGAAAAATCTGATTGGTCGAGAGCATTCAATCAATTCACAATAGCTTGTGAACTTGACATGATAAATGCAATATCTGCTGCAGATCAGTATTGCATTTATCGTGTCAAGTTCAATGTCTGCCTGGTTACTAAGCCCCTTAGAATGTTCTCCTCAGAAACAAAATGGCTGAATGCTTCGCTTCTGTTTCTGAGGATGAATTACGTGAAAAATGTATAATAAAACAATTATTGAATTCGGTTTTCGCATGATATCATGAATTATCAAAAGCTCGTGTCTGTGTTATCTGCCTCAGCCTTCGGCTTCGGCAGATAACACAGACCTCTGTTTTGATAATTCATGATATCATGCTCAACCTCATCCAATAATTGTTTATTATAGGCGTCGTACAACAACAAAGACTGAAGTTTTCGCTTCTGTGAGAAATTTTTACAGCACGTTGCAACTAGCCGTCGCAAAACATTCCTTTCTTTCAAAATGCCGATTCACAATTTTTCGTGAACACAATAATTCATTCCATTCGTTGCAAAAAAGTCAATCGTTCTTTCGCATTTTAGTTATTTAAAGTTCTTGTTTGGCCCAGTAAATTATGTATGATATTTATTACAGCCAATGATTTAAATTCTGCACGCTTTGACTCAATTTCGTTTTGAAAGTAACTTTTATTTGGTTTCCTTTGAGCCTCTAGTGCTCACAAATTTTCACTAGCCAAATTGGCTAGTGAAGCGCAAAATCCACTAGCCAAAATGGAATTTTTACTAGTCTGTGGCTAGTTGGCTACCGTTAGTCTCGAGCCCTGAATTAAGTTTCATACATTTCCTTATTTATAAATTTATCGGTGTTACAGAGCCCCTACCCCACCCACAGAAAATTCCAATCTCTTCTGTGGGCAGAGTATGGATATGTGAAAACTAAAACTGCAATTTATTCAACAGGACACCATGGTTTGTGATTTCAACAGTAGTCTGTACAGTATTCAACATGTACATGTACATGCAAGAGTTGTTAACATACTGTTTGGGATTGAGAAAGCTTTCATTTTCAAATTTAACACTGACTTGTTTTCTCTAATGACTCTGGGTAGATATTCCTAGCAATAAAGGAACCAAGTCTTGCAATGGAACACTTATAAAGCATATTTGAGAGTAGATTAAGAGTATCTAGTAGAATAGAGTAGACTCTATTTCATGGAGAGGAGGAGTAAAGTGGAGTAAATTTCCCTTGCATTAAAAATGAACCAAAGTCTCCCAATTCAACCCTTATTAAGTACAGTATATGTACAGTAAGAGTACAGTAGACTTAATCTCACAGAGACTCACAAAGACTCACAATGCAACAGTTAATAATGGCATATTGGAGACTTCTATACCCTACTCTACTTGGCTCTACTTTACTCTATTCCACTCTACTCTATGCTACATGTACAGTAATCTACTGTATTGACTCTTAACTATACTCTACGAGATTGACATATACTCCAGGGTTCTCCCTAAATTTTTGCGTAGAAGGAGAATAAAACGGAGTAGCCGGCAGAGGAATTTCCGCCATTTTGCACGTGTTGTAATACAGAGTATGTTGTCTTATATGGAGTGCTTTTCGTCATAACCGCTGCGTCGCAATCTGAGCCTGTTTCGTTTGCTGAACGTTCGATCGATGTCTGCAAGCAGATTCAAGCGTGGCGAAATTCTCGACGAAACTTTCAAGTTTATTCAGTGAAAAACGTTTTTTGGACACTTGGCTCTTTAAGGAAAACTTTATTTATTTCCGAATGTATTTACCCAAGGGAAAGCAGGCGTCGCAAATGGAAAAGTTGCCATTGGATGCAAAACAAAGTACTTATTTACTATTTTATTTGGATCTGAGTAGCCGGCGCGTCCAGGACGACTAGCCGGCGATTTTCAACGGTCGCCGGGGCTTACCGAGATCTCTGATACTCTACTCCACATGGCACTGTTCTACTCTACTGTACAAGGAGCTGTAGAGGTCGTACAGGAGCCGAAAAACTCTAGGCTAATTTTCGATTTTTTTTGTGCCAGGTATAATTTACTCAATGTGTAGTTCCAGGAAATATCCATGCCCACCCCAAGGAAGGTTATCGGAAATTCCAAGGGGGAGGGGGGCTTCAAAAGCACAATTTTTGAATGAAAGTATGACACTAAAATGGAATTTCCGGAGGGGTGGAGGGTTCAATTTAAAAAAACCTTCCATGGGAGGGGTATGGATATTTTCTGGAACAACACAATATGATTTGCAGCTAAAAGGTATCTTAAAGCTCTACATTTCACAGACAGTACATGTATAACATACTTGGATTTGAAACTGCCTGGAAAGCAATCGAAAGTCATTCTTATGGTAGCCTGCTCCATTCAAATCACTTCTCAACGAAAAAGCTTTGGATGCCATAGATGAACACCTTGACACAGTTGCAGGTCGTTCATTTTCAAATGTAACAGACAGCTGAGAAGACTTGCTGGATGACGGAAGTGATGACATTGATGACTGGTGTTTCAATGCACTTGTGGGACGCCACTGAACCAATAGGGTTGGCTGTGAACCACTTCCCTTCAAAAGCTGTACAACATGAAGATGGGGCTTTCCCCTGTCGTGAAAACAGACAATTGAAATTAATTAATAAGGCCATTGCACACAGTCGCTTTAATCAATAAAAAAAAGCCCCAGGGATCTTAATTTTTTTTGCCTCCTTGATGGTGCAAAGACATAGTTGTTATAACCAGTGACATTTAGAAAAATTCATCCCATTTGAGATCTATTTTAATCTTGCTGTTTATTTTTGTTTTGGTATTGAGAACTGTGTCTTTCTCGCAGATAGGAAAACCTGAAAACAAAAGTGACAGATCCTGTTTTCTTGCTAAACATTTCTCTGGTCAACACATGCAGTGGTACTATAAAGAATTTAACTGGCACATCAAGGCAATATTCCAATTATGCAGTAGACACTAATTATTGCCTTTGTTCTTGCAGGCTTTTGCACCTTTCCACATTCTCACAGCACAAACTTCTAATCAGTAACTTGATGGAGTTTGTCTCACCTGACGTTTAGTCCATTTATTTCCAGTATATGATCACCAGCCTTGATTCCAGCATAAGATGCTGCTCCTCCTAGGTTCAAGAGACACAAACTCCACTCAATTCCAATCAACTATTAAATTAGCCCTGCTCTTAATTTGTATTACAGCATAGAGTAGAACATAAAAACCTTTATGGAGGCATAAAAACTTTTGGAGGCAGCAAAGCCAATGGTCAGCATGTCAGATTTGCAATCGGGCAGTCCTTGTTTCATGCCCCACTCTGGTCTGGATTATTTTATTTCATGGTTGCCCCGAGTTCAAATCCTCAGCCATGCTGGTAAATGGCCAACTGGTTTGCCTCCTGTCAGCTGAGATTCTTAACAATGTTAAGTTCAGTTTGAATAAGTTGTTTGCTTGGCCTGAATAGCAATGATTGTGCTATAAACAATGCCGAGGGTAAATGGGGGGTTGGGGGGGGGGGGGTACTCCCGTGAATTTTGGATAGGGGTGTGCCAGGAAGGTTCTCAAACCCTAACCCTATTTAAGGACTAAGAAAGCGAAAATTGATACCCTTTTTAAGGCCCAAACAGGAAAAATGACACCCTGTTCAAGGCTATTAAACCTCTGTTGCAAAATCATTTTGTTAATACTTAAAAGGGTACATCAAAATTAAACAAAAACATTCGTATAGGCGGGCGTTTTCACACTCCAGTATCAGATTATACAATTTAGCTACCCTATCTAAGGACCACACCAGGAACACAATTACAAAAGGGTAAAAAAAGATACCCTATTTAAGGACCGAGAACCTCAAAAACCATACCCTATTCCTCGGCACGTACCTATATAGCCCATATATGGGAGTATCCCCCCCCCCCCGGGGGACCAGTGTGTATTTATACCAATCAGCATATTACTAAGTTATTTTTGATACAGATAAGCTAGATCTTGCCTTTGTCAACAGTTTTGATAAACACCGGTGAACTCCCACTGAGTGTAAAACCAAACCCTGCACCATGTCCTTCTCGTCTGACTTGTACAGTCCTGTAACAAGAGGTTAGTGTTAGAGGAATACCAAGCATAAGTCAACTTATTATAAGACATGGTTAATGGAAAAAAGGTCAAAATATGAAACTTACATAATGGCACATTAAGTGTACATAATGCCCAATTTTAACATTACTAGTCAGACAGCTACAGTACCTCTCAGAAGAAACCTAACAGGTAAATGTGTTTGTGAATGGGTACAGAACGGATACAGAGCAGTTACGAGAACGTGAACGGAACAGACGCAGGAACACAGAAAGGATATCGAATGAATATTGAGCAGAATGAAAAAAGCTTTTTCAAGAATGCAAACTATAAGAGAACACGTTCTTCAGAACACGTCATAGTAAGTTAAGCTATCAGAGTGCTTACCAGGGATTTGAAAATGATACAACTTTAGATAAAATGTTTGTTTAATTTTTGTTTCACCTGACGATCTTGAGAATATGACAGAGCAAATCATCTTATGTCCTTTTTAACCACCCAGCCATGGACTGAACATGGTTCATAATCTGCATGGGGTTTATTTTATTTTTATTTTGTTTAGTTTTGTCAGAGACCAAATGCAGACCTCTGCTCCAAGTCCTGGTCCAGACTTTGAATCATGTAACCTGTAAGGTTTCTTCTGATCAGTACCGTAAATTCAGCTGTCATTCTGAACCTGTTAGCACTTCATATAGCACAACAGATTTCTGCAATATAATGTAGCTATGTCTATGGGTACATGTACATGTAGCAGTATTATTACAACCTGTTTTGAACATTGGTCTCATTTTTGCGATACTCAAACTTATTTATACCTTGATTACCGTACCCAAATTCGCAATTAGCCAATCAGAAGCCAATTCTACTGTCCTGACATCCTAGGATATCAAGTCGCTGACCTGATATCTAAATTTTGGGCTGAATTTAGGTACAGTAAATACCTAATCATACCTTTTTGGTACACTTCGGCTGCATATCAGGCTTGTTTGGTCTCGCCATGGGTATTTTGGCTCAACTGCGTCTGGACAAAATATGAACCATGGCTCGACGAAACTCGCCTGATATGGCGCCGAAGCGCACCAAAAAAAGAATGATTAGGTATAAATACTGTAAGTGTACTAAATTTTCAATGGCACTGAGCCATGTAAAAATCCATTTTAATTTAATTATAACAGAAACATCTATTAGCTCCAGGCTTATACAGCTTGTACATTTACATTGTAACAGACAACACACTGGTTCCTTTGCATGATATACAGTCACATGACAGTAGAAAAAATAACTTAGAGTTCTCAATCAAAATCGATAGTGTACAGTTATATTCACCTTGGTGGTCCAGCTGTCCTCTCTTGTGTTGGCTGTCTTGTCACACCCCTGCATTGATTACCTGTTCCAACTGACCAAGTGCTGAAAGAATTATAACTACAACCTCAGAATTTTACACCTGAAATGACCATAAGTGTGCAATTCTTGAATAAGTCTTGAATAGTCATTTTCTGGGATGACCTTAATAACAGGATAAACAAATAACAAGTAGTTTACATCTATTTTCCACCCTCGAGTAAACAAGCAATTTCTGTGACTATACAATGTTCCCGTTCAAAAATTGTCAAAGACGTCCCACCTGGTAGGAGGTGGACCGGGTGGCTTAATATTACTCTGTACATGTATACAAAGCATGGAGAAGTCAAATTCAGGACTGGTAGTACCAAACTTAAATCCATCAAGTGGCAGTGAGGAAGATTTGAATCTGAGACC
>JAHPZR010032580.1:10000-14191 GCA_019787425.1 Platygyra sinensis | reverse complement strand
GGAGAGGGCGGTTTGAGATATGCAAACATTCTTTGCTTGAGACGGGTCTAGCGTTACTTGTAATCAGAGAATTATGTTTATGTCTGAGGAAAAAATACCTTGACCTTTCAAACGACTATCAATTTACATATGTTAAAAGGGTTTTTCACGAGCGTAAAGGCTAAGTTTTAACTTTTTTTCCCCAGAAAATTCCATCATTGCTTCTAGTGAAGTGAACACGATCTTACATTTATCACCGTCAGCGTGATCCATGGTCAGACATAATACCTTTATAGCGCATTTAATATCCCCTTCAAAAGTGAACAGAAACAAAAATTCTAGATTACAAAATCTTCTGTTTCGCACGCAAACGAAAATACAGCTTAACTCTGGATAATTTCAGCCTTAGTAGCCAGCAACTGGTCCTAAGTTGCATTCTCTATCCTTGCAAATGTCCTGATGTGCATCTCCAACGGAGTTTGGTCCAATTTTGACCAAATAAACATTTCTCACAGACGGCCATGTTCTGTCTCAATAGTTAATTGCTAACTTGACAAAATGCTCCTGAGGGGGGGATATGACGAAAGAGCTGAGAAATGGCCTGTAATTGGCTGATGATGATATCATCCGGTGACAACAATTGGCCGAGTGAGTCGCAGTTTGGGTCTGCTCACCGACAAAACTAAAATAAAAAATAAAAATAAACCGAAGGCTGAGCAAGAAACCGCCCAGCCTCCGGCTGCGCGGTTTAATAAGGGCCTGCCAGATCTGCTCATTCATGAAGAGCACCCAGAATGCTGTCGTCAGAGCCACTTCTGTACAAGACATAATAAGCGGTAACCATTGCTTACCTTTCACCAGATGCACTGCCTGGTTGGAATGCAAGCCAAATGCACTGACCTTCAGCATACCTAAACCCACCTACAATGAGGGGAATGCCCTTCCAAAAACTCACCAATGTTAAAAGTGTGAAGCTCTACTTCAACATCACTATTGCTAAAGATGGCTCAATTGTCATTAAACACAATGAGCCATTTGTCTCCAGCTGTCAGTGTGAGATACGTTAACAGATCCTGGATGGCTTACCCATTGCCCTGGATACCAGCTCAGCCACTGTCTAGCCACCAACTCGAGACCAAATGTTATCAATTGATACTTGTATGACTTAAACACACACAAGGCCATTGACTGCATAACCCCAAGCTTATTACCACTGGCTAACAGCCACAACTCTCCTGGAGGATGAGTACCGTCACACTCTTTGTAAAGCTCTTATCATCCTTGATATCCAAATGTGATCTCTGGACGGGCCAGCTCCTATTTTTTGTAATTTCCGTACCGCTGGCTTCAAGGCATTCATGGATGATCAACTCCTAAAGCAGCATAGGAACACTTTGAAAACTACAAGAATAAAAACGAGAACCCAGTTGCAGAGAGGGCAGTCCACAAAGTAGAAAGTGAACTCCTTTGTGACGACCCTGACCCGCTTGCTGTATGTACAGTCAACCTGCATGTACATGTACATCCGTTCATGTGGTCTTTCTTCTAGAGGTAGTTCACCAACCACCAAATTCCCCTACAGAACCAAGGCATCATCTTACTCAGCATGAACAACACCTGGCCTGCTCATGCACCCACACAGTGAGGAGTCCAAGGCACCAGTCATGAAGCATTTGTCTAGCTTGTTATATTTTTCTTGGTTATTTTGCATACTTACATGTATACTCTAAAGGACCAAGGCAAGCCTGTGACTGCTGCCAAGTTGTAGGGGTATCAGGCTCTAGGTAAAAAGCTTTCATGGTTTTTCCAATTTTGGCTGAAATACTCAGACAAACAGATATGGAACCAATAATAACATATTTCTTGATGTTAAGCAATCTTGCTGTTTCACATATGCTGTAATCAACTTCAAATCGCATCTGATGACTTTATTACCCTAAATTATTCCCTTAAGCTTTGTAATTCGTCTCGTAATTTCAAGCATAAACTTAGAGCCAAATTATTTGCGGCTCAGTTCTAATCCCCTGAGGTGTGGTAATTTTTGGAAATATTTATTAACATTTAGTTCATTTATTTTTGCATAAAACATTTTTTAGAATTGCAATTTACTAATTTTGAAGCCATTGTCACTAAAAACCCTCTTTAGGGAGTGTCATTAAACTTTGCATTGTATGTATTTACCATGAATTTGTTCACTCAAACAGAAAAATAAACCTCACTGCTGTATTTAGTTTTGATCATCATGTTTTCAGGTTTGCTGTTACATTAGGAACAAAATCGCATCTGATGACTTTATTACCCTAAATTATTCCCTTAAGCTTTGTAATTCGTCTCGTAATTTCAAGCATAAACTTAGAGCCAAATTATTTGCGGCTCAGTTCTAATCCCCTGAGGTGTGGTAATTTTTGGAAATATTTATTAACATTTAGTTCATTTTATTTTTGCATAAAACATTTTTTAGAATTGCAATTTACTAATTTTGAAGCCATTGTCACTAAAAAACCCTCTTTAGGGAGTGTCATTAAACTTTGCATTGTATGTATTTACCATGAATTTGTTCACTCAAACAGAAAAATAAACCTCACTGCTGTATTTAGTTTTGATCATCATGTTTTCAGGTTTGCTGTTACATTAGGAACAAAATTTTAAATGTTTGAATTAACAGCATATTGAGCTAACTGTTTTCAAAGTAATGATGACCTAACAAACCCTTTTCAAGATGATCATGATGATCATGAACTGTTAGTGACACAAAAATTAAATTGAAATGCCTTGCCACAAGGCCTGCATTGTGACAGACAGTAAACCTTGTTTACTTACTTTATCATCTCTTGTTTAAGGTATCATGCTTTTGCAGTGCAGCCTCTCCATCACAGGAAGGCCTGGAAGAAAGACCAAGAGTGTCCACCAACCAACTATTGAGAGTTACTCTGTTGAGTAGTGAATGGAAATCATTAAAGGGAGGCTTGTCAACAATCAACAGAGAACTAGCAATAGAACTGGCTAAAAACCCTAATGTGGAAGTTTGTGTTTATCTACCAAAGTGTAGTGAAGAAGATAAGAATGTTGCTAGTGGTCACAATGTTCAGCTCATTGAAGCAGAAGAGCTTCCAGGTTTTGAGCCAATTGATTGGTTGAGTTCTTTACCTAAAGGTCATCTTCCTCACTGTTTAATTGGACATGGACTTCACCTTGGTCGACAAATACAACTCATAAAGCGACAGCATAATTGCAAGTGGATTCAGGTTGTCCACACTGCTCCTGAAGAGCTTGGGATGTACAAGAGTTATGAAGAAGCAATTTCCAAAGGAGAGCAAAAGCACCAAGCAGAAGTAAAACTCTGTGAGCTTGCTGATCAAGTTGTTGCTGTTGGGCCCAAGCTGGCAGATGCTTACTCCCGTTACCTCCGTTTCAGTAGGAAAGATCAAGATGTCATCAATCTCACCCCAAGCATTTTTACAGAGTTTCACAGTGTTCAACAAGCCACTGAAGAAAGAAGTACGTTTTGTGTCTTGGTATTTGGACGTGGTGATAATGAAGATTTCAAGTTGAAGGGATATGACATTGCTGTACAAGCAGTCTCCCAGCTGAAAGACTCATCCTACCAGCTCATGTTTGTAGGAGCACCAACAGGAAAAGAAGATGATGTTGCAGCAAAGTTACTTGAGTATGGTATCCCCCCAAGTCGGCTAACTGTGCGCCGCTTTAAGGAAAGTAGAGAAGAGCTAGCCAAATTGTTCTGTGAGGTGGATCTGGCAATCATGCCATCAAGGACTGAAGGCTTTGGCTTGACTGCTCTAGAAGCTCTATCTGCTGGTCTGCCTGTGCTTGTGAGTGGTAACTCGGGACTTGGAGATGCTCTGAAGAAAGTTCCTTCAGGTTTTATCATGTAGTGGATTCAGAAGATCCAAAAAAATGGGCCAAGGCTATCAAGATTGTCCGTCAAAAAGGCAGAGAGGTTCGACTTGAAGATGCCAACCTTCTTCGTGAAAAGTTTGTTGCAAAGTACAGCTGGCAGAAACAGTGTGGTGGTCTTGTGGAAAAGATGCTGCAACTAACTTTTGGTAAAATTAACAGTGTAAATGCTGTTTTCTTTACTATCCTGTCATTTGTAAAGTGCTGTAGTTTAAGTAAGACCAAAGACAAGACAAGACGAGACAACTTATTTTTGTACAGTATGCAGTGGCTGCATATATGGAAGCATTGATATGT
>JAHPZR010032580.1:0-5000 GCA_019787425.1 Platygyra sinensis | reverse complement strand
ACATGTTATCATTTTCATAACATAATAGGTTACCATAGCAACAGTATGACTCTCTAAAACACACTTAATTACAGCCTTTAGGGGCTTATAATTCAAAAACAGCCCAGTGAAATTTTTTTATAATTGTCAACATTTGATAAGCACAATTTTCGGCAAAGGTTGAAAAAATTCTGTAGGTGGGGTTTAGAGCCACCTTAAAGTTTTGAAAATCATCTTGGCTCCTTTCTTTTCTACTATTTCATAACTAATGGATCTTGTTTTTTGGGTCTTCAACATTTATGCTCTCTTCTTGAGTGAAACAGAACCTGCAGTTAACACATTGTATGGAGTTTAAAGTAGAGTGAATTTGCAATGTTTTAAAGCAGAGTTTGTTTCCAGTATAATTCATTCAGTTATTAGAAACAAGTTTGGGCCTGCTAACTGTGAGTGCAATGATTGATTAATTATAAAAACGTATGGTATGATTACCGGGGTTTCAATAACATTAGTTATAAGAGGCCACTGAGGGTGTAATAGGCGGCTGTGACCACTAATGGGGCTGTAACCTTTCCCCTAGGGGGGTCTAGGGGTATGCCCCCCTAGAAAAATTTGAAATCTCGATGCTTGGAAATGTGATTACTAGCGTTCTGGGCATCAAAAAGTGTGCTGTGTTTGTAGCATTTAAAAATTTCAGTGGTCGTTGTTGTTGTTGTATTTGCTATTTTTTAATCAATATCATTTTTATTGTAGCTTACTGCCTTAAGACGCGTAAGCTACTATGCTATCCGACTGAGTGAGTGAGTGAGTGTACGTAACAATAGAATCCGAACCCACAACGAACTCTGTTGATTTTGACCCGATATTTCCCGATCTTAACTCCTTTTTTGTTTTGGAACCTCGTCGGTTGTTACTTGGAATTAGCACGTGATCAGACGAGAAATCTTCGATTTGCCATGTGCTCTCAAAGCTATTAGTATGCAAGCCACCGTAAAGCCCTTAATGGCCGTCGCCGTCAGGGAAATGTTTATTTGCTTAAAATTGGGGCCAAATCTTTCAGAGATGGAATTCAGGATATTTGTAAGGATACAGAAAGTAATTTGGGACCATTTGGTGGCTTCTAAGACTGAAATTATCAAGAAGTAAGCTTTTTATAACTTGAACGTGACGAAGGCCGCAAATTGAATAAATTATCAGCTCTTCGGACGGTAATAGTGAAGAATAATTCCAAAATTTACTGTCGGTCGACTGTCGGCCGACTGTTGGCCGTCTGTCGGCCGACTGTCGGCCAACTGTCGGCCAACTGTTGGCCAACAGTCGGCCGACAGTCGACCGACAGTCGGCCGACAGACGGCCAACAGTCGGCCGACAGACGGCCGACAGTCGGCCGACAGTCGGCCAACAGTTTGTGCTATGTTTGAGGCCAAAGTGTTGGCCGACTGTCGGCCAACAGTCGGCCGACAGTCGGTGACCTGTTGGCAACCTGTCGGTAACGTGTCGGTAACCTGTCGGCGGGGCAAACTAAAATGATCGTAAACATTTCCTTGCCTATTGCTTCTAAACTACATAAAAAGAATTAAAGTCATTTCATAAAGAAAGGCAGAACACTACCGATGGTTACATCTGGGAATGCCCATCAAGGAACTGCAGAAAACGTAGATCAGTCAGGGTTGGATCTTTCTTTGAAGACTCCAATATTTCACTCGCACAATGGTTGTACGTCATCTACCTGTGGTCCATTGGTGAATCCAACAAAAGACTCTCACTACTAACCGGATTATCACTTCGAACCATCGTGACAGTACTGGAAAAAATCCGCAACATCTGTTCCATGAAGATTTTAAACGGTAACTTCAAGTTAGGCGGCAGAGGAAAAACAGTGGAGATTGACGAGTCCATGTTTGGCAACAAGCGAAAGTACAATCGTGGACGTGTTTCAGAGGGCCAGTGGGTGTTTGGAATGGTAGAGCGAGATACCGGGAGAAGTCTAGTTTTTCGCGTTCCAGATCGACAACAAGAGACCTTGGTAACTAGACTAGTACGCGAGTTCGTTGAACCTGGTACTGTAATTATTTCAGACAAGTTCTCGCCTTACTTTAACTTGAACGAAGTAGGCTACATCCACCTGATGGTCAACCACTCGGAAAACTTCGTTGACCCCTATACTGGAGCACACAGCAACACCATAGAGGGCCTCTGGAGTCAAGTAAAACGGAAGCTGAAGGCGATGAATGGAACGACGAAAGGAAAACTGCCAGGTTACCTTGACGAGTTTAACTGGAGTAAACTCCATCAAGAGGCGAACCCGGGAGACAGATTCCAGTACATGTTGTCCCACATAGCAGAGATCTTTCCGCTGAACTAAATTTGCTTAGTTCAAGCAAAAACAAACGGCTCCTTTAGGAGCCACCAAATAAAAAAAAAGTCTATGGTCAACGAATTGATGTGTTTTAATAGTGAAATAAAGGCCCTATTTCCCTCAGAGAGAAAAGGACATGATGATGATGAATAGTGAAATTAAACGAAGCTTAATAACGCAAAAAATGGTATACTTTTATTGATAAAATGCACCGACAATGTTAACAAACTGCACTAAGACCTGTTGATAAAGAAAAGAGAATATTAATCAGACATACATGAAGTACTGTTAACTATAGTTTCGCAAAGCGTTATAGGGCGATTGGAAAACTACTTTGCTTGCCCCAAAATGGTTAAATCAAGCGTATGTTGTGAACAAACGAAGATATGAGAAATGGGTACTAAATTTACTACAAAATTCTGGTATGTGTGGTCAAGAGATGGAGTAAAAAAAGCATTTTACCGTTCAAAGAGGATCAAACAGATAGGTAAGAACGATACGATCGACAGATTCCTATTTACTGATTTCAACTGGAAAAGTTGTTGACTCTATTTACTGTCAATTTGTGATCTACTTAACGGTGTCGGCCGACTGTCGGTTATGTGTCGGTAATGTGTCGGTAGCCTGTCGGCCGACAGTTGGCCGACAGGTTACCGACAGCTGAATATGGGAGCCATTGTTCACTATTACCCTTCGGACTGTCCCGCTTTCTTTTTTGTTTCGTTTACTTCTGTAGCCTGCTGAGGTCATTTTTTCATCTAAATCTCCTAAGAGAAGCTCGAAAAAGATGTTCTCATTCAATTTTCAGCTCTCAGATTTTTTGACCGAAACGTCGGTTCGTCTTCTTTTGTTAAGTTAACAAGATAAAGAGAGATCACAAATAGGATCCTAATTAATTCTAGTTTTGTTCGATTTTGCTGAAATTTTAACATGATGAAGCTGGATTGTTAAGGAATAGGTTTTAGTAATGCCGATGTGTGGTAGGTATTAACGCTAAAGAGATATATCGCTTAGAGGTCAAGATTTCTTTGAAAAGCGTTGGTTTCGGCATGACTTTGTAATCAGAGATTTTTGTCGACCCTGATTTTTCGTTGTTTCACAGCGGTTAAATACGCTATTATATTGTAGGTCATAGCAGGCCGCGGCAGTAAGCTACATGTAGTCATCGACAGCCTATTTTTTTCATTAATGAAATCCAAACAGACGGCGGTAACAAGCCCTACAGGTGGCAGTAGAGAGCCGGTAACCAGCTTTTATTGAAACCCAGTAATTATGATTACAATGATATACTGTAAGCCAATTAATGAAAACTGAAATGGCATAACCCAATGATCCAGTTAAAATAAAAGGTAATATACACATTGTTAGAGTAACGTTAGATCACAAGGGTAAAGTCTACCTTCTACTAGTGAAAAGTTGACCTACAGGGGGAAGGTCGACGACTGAGGCAAAGGTTGACCTGAGCCAAGGGGGAAATCCACATGGATAGATGGGAGAGTACACCTGCGATGGTAAAGTAGACCTGGGAGAGGGGACAGTTTCTGAGGGGAAGTTACATGTAGACCATGATGATAATCATCATCATCATCATCATCATCATCATCATTGTCATCATCATTGCCATCATTGCCATCATCATTGCCATCATCATTGCCATCATCATTGCCATCATCATCATCTTCGTCTTCATCCTCCTCTCCTGCTCCACCTCAGATAATTATCTAAATTCTAAAAAGATGTTATGAGTTTGTGGTTTGAAATGGTAGTTAGTTTGTATGTAAACAGAACGCAGGCCGGGTTGTCAGAACAGCAACAAGATTATTTATTCCACCAAACGTAGTAATTCCACACAAACTTCACCACAAGCGCACGCTAGGCTTGTAAAATACACTTCGACCTTAGTCACTCTTGTATAAACACGGCCTCTGCCAGATGTACACGCGACCTTTGTCACACTTCAATAAACACGGCTTCCGCCAAACACTACGTGTGTAAACACCACTGACTTACAAGATTTTTTCTCTCTAAAAACACTCCTCTGGGACACCTAACTACACCGATTCGCGTAAATACTTTACAGCATAAGGTTCTAGAACTTTCCGACTCAACTAAATAAAGTAACATTACAACCATACACACACTGCTTGACTCTAATTTTTTCAAGAGGCAGATCATTCCATAACTTGGGGGGCCGGGCAACTGAGAAGGCTCTGTTTCCATTAAGTCTTTAGACATACCCCTAGTGACTTCCAAAAGGTATGTTTCCAGCAGATCTTAAACTCCCTTGGTGGATTGATACTGGACTATAAAGTTGACTTATATAGGGAGGTGCTAAGGTTAGTACTAAAGTCAGTACTAAGTCTTGCAGATCGTTGCACGATGCCCACCCCCCACCAACTCCATATTCACGATTAATAAACGTTTGGAATAAACCAATGCGCAATAATTGTTTGTTTTCTAGTGCAGTTGAATTGCAATGGAAAAACAGTAGATTGGTCAAGGCCGTGCACTACAAACACAAAAAATATATTAGCAACCAAGGTGGCCTATGCTATAAGAGTAGTAGATAATGTTGGGAATTAGCCGGATTACTGCCTAGGTAGGCCTAGGTGGGCCTAGGTAAATCATTAATATTCAAACTGCCTAGGTAAAATGCGTTCCTGCA
>JAHPZR010032578.1:2500-10000 GCA_019787425.1 Platygyra sinensis | reverse complement strand
CGTCCCTCAATTGTCAGAAGTTACACGTGTTCATACCTGACAGGTCACGTGGTCGGTTCTGAGAATATTGACAAGGATTGTTAAACCATTGACATCTCTGATGGCCATCTGAATCATCTCTTGTGTTAAGTTGAAATCCGTTAGGCCGCACAGCGTGATAACGGTGGCGACCTGGTTACCAATCTGAAAACAGGAATTTCAAGTATAAAGCTGGATTTAGAGGAACCGTTCAATGAAGTCAATACAGGATCGATTGAGTGAAAAAATGTATGTTATAACCTTTAAAAACTTGACAAGCCTTTGTATTTGCCAATATTCTGAGGGAAGATCAGCCACACTCTGTAAGATAAAGACAGTCGCGGTTAACATGAAAGCAGAGAGGGTCCCTTACTGTATGTTTTTGTTCTCCTTTTTTGCCTTGGCCGTGCACGAAACAAAATAGTTGTTTACTTCTGACTTCAGGAACAAACCAGAGGGCACGTTTTGGTTAAGTGATTCATGCATAGTGTACGAGCGTAAAAAACATAACATTGCGCCCAGTCGTGGACCTTTCGATATAACCCTTGCCATACCCTCTATTAACTATGATAAAGATAACAACAAAGATGTAGACATTGACGATGGGGACAAACATGAAACAAGTAAGGGAACGAATTGAAGTTCTTTCCGTCATTGATGGATCGCAACTGACTCAGTATATTAAGTATTTTCTTTAATTTTGCCCACAACTGGTAATGTAGATATGATCAGTCCTTTTGTGACAGAAAACTCTTACTTCACCAAGATTTGCGTGGCATGCGTTGCGCCTTCTGGTTTTATCAAGTTTGTCAATTCTGAATTTTTTTTATATATAAAACTGTTCTGTTGAGGCCTTGAACTGCTGTTTAAAAGTAAAAACTAAAATCCAAGCTATCGCCGATCAACGGCATCATCAGGGATGAGAAAATATTCCGCGCGCGCTATATATATGCAAAGAAAGTGTAGGGTGGAACGTGTAAAAGCTCTAATGATGGAGTGTCTCTAAAATAAAATACTAAAATAGAAGGTCTGCGAATTCAGTACATTCTACTGATATCCATGAAAAGTGATGATTAATTCATCTATTATTTTTATTATTAGTTGTTTTTATTTACGTCTATTTATTATCACACTAGTTATATATTTCAGCCACCGCTGCTGGCCGTATAGCGGGCTCACCACTTGCCGTCCAACACTCTGTCATCTTCCTCTTCACTCTCAGTCGAACTCTCCGCCTGCTCGGTTGGAATTCTGGGGACCGTTGACCGCCTGTGGATGTTTTGGCCTGTTGTTTCGGCTTGTTGCGTAGAATGATAAAAAAATAATTATAATAAAGTACCAGAGCCATAGTACCCGCAAATGCAGTAAGGCATTCTGTTTCTGGATCAACTTGATCCACTTCAGTTCCTATTTTTAGAGAGGGGTGCATGGTAAAGGAGGTTTTTCCAGTTTCGATGGCGCAGATACAAGTTGCATGGTAGCACTGTCATTGCTAACTGTGTTATCCACATTTTTACGGCGAACGTTGTTGAGTGCTTGTGAAACATGGTAAAAGCACTGATGAGCTCATACACTCTATGTACAATCTCGAGTGTTTAAACCCACGTCGCATAAAAACGTTTTAAATATATTCTCTTCAACATAAAGAGCTAATATTTTTGTAGCTTGATCACTGAGAAACTGAATCGATTATGCTGATGAGACAAATATTACAATATAAAAAAAGTATTTATAACAAACTGTTGTTTCAACTTACAATCCCGTAGTAACGGATCATGTATCTTATGGGGGGCCTCGACCGACATGTCGACCGATACATCGCTCGATACATCGGTCGATACTCGACCGAGTATCGGTCGATATTCGATCGAGTACAGGTCGATATATCGGTCGAGTACCGACCGATGTATCGACCGATACTCCTATCGGTCGATATACTTGGCGATTCACCGATACTTGACCGATACTTGACCGATATTTGACCGATACTTGACCGATACTTGACTGATACTTGACCGATACTTGACCGATACTTGACCGATGCTTCACCGATACTTTACATCGGTCGACACTCGACCGACACGCGACCGGTATCGGTCGATAGTATCGGTCGATATATGCATTGGATGGCGACAAAATGCTACCAATGCGGTTTATTAAAAGCATTCAGATATTTGTTAACTGAAGTTAACTGAAGTTGCACCTTTAAGCTAAAAAGATGTTGACCGAATGTCGATCGATACTTGGTCGAATATCGACCGATACTTGACCGATATATAACCGATAGTTGACCGATATACCACTGACAGTATCGCGGTCGATATGTCGACCGACCCCATGAGTATCATTAAGTGGACTATCGATCGATACATCGGTCAATACTCGATCGAGTATCGACCGATACTCGGCCGAGTGTCGACCGAACATATCGACCGATAGTAGTTATAGAGGGTCATTTTAATCCTTGTTCCGGACTTCCCTTGGACTTCCCTTCCTTCCTGCATAATAATTTTTGACTTCCTGCATAATAATTTTTGACTTCCTCCATACTAATTCGGTATAGGTTTACTAATAAGCGTCGCTCTAGTACAATACAAACAATAAGGTTGCCCGGTCTTGCCCGTTATTAATGAACCCTGATTGGAAAAAATCTCTTATGTGTTAAAATTATAAGCGCGAATTTTAACGAAAGCGCTATCGTTCTTGTAATCGCTTTGCTGCGAAAGTCTATCTCCGAGATTTTCAGTTTATTCGAAACGTTTATCATGAAGATGGTTTGTTTTCACTAGCGGCCATGTTTTTTAAACTGCTTTGAGCGCTTGTTTAACTGTCCGTGATTCGGAAACGCTGACAACCACAAATGTTTTGAAATTGTAATAAGGTTCTCTAGCTTTCTATGAAAACGTTCTCCGATTTTCGAAATCGGGATCTTTTAACCTCGATTGGTTTAGGTAGAATCTATCATGCTTTTATTCTCAGCTTTGCTGACGAGAGAGAATTAAATTCTTAGCTAAGAGCTCGAGTTTTCCGCTCCGTTAGTCACGCACTGAACTCCACTCCCTAGATTTGCATACTGACAAAACTCGAACGGAGAAACCCATGGGACAGCTCTATCATTGAAATGACAACAATAGCACTTCGGAGCGCTAATTAATTGTCAACACGCGACAATAAATATGTTTGAACAGCACGTTTCTTGATTTATTACTTGTTAATAGCGATATGATTCAAATACACAGAGATTTGAAATGAATAAAAATACATTTATTGACAACGAAAGCTCCAACAACTACGAAATATACATCTCAGTCATTATAAAAAAACTACGATTGCGAATTAAATTTGGTCTATGAACCTAATAGACAACACAAAACAACTCTGTTAAATATTCAAGACCGAGAAAATGAACAAGTTTATCGCAATCCATTTTAACTCAGTGTTTACAACTCTCTGAGCTCTAACTCGTCAAGTACTACAGTTTGTTCTTTCAATGCGGGCATGATCCAGTAACAACAATATGACGAGTAAATTCAGTCTTCACTGGGAAAATATAAGCTCATTTTCGATGTTTTCATGTTTTCGTGACACGTTGCACCACAGTCATTACAATGGGCAAAGACGTCTTTTATATGTTCGTTGTCAACCGGGATGTCGTAACCACAAATGGGACAAATAGAATAGTTATCATGCCAAAAGCATCCGGGACACTTAACCACTGCAGTTACGGACATATTTCTGTTTTGACAATGACGACATGGTTTCGAGGTCTCTTGTTGCATGATTCTTTCAGACTGATCAGACTCGCCATCACTTTCCTCATTATTGCTTTCAGATTGACTTTCCTCACCTTCACTACTGTCGCTACGGTCGCTATCATCATCACCTTCCCTTTCGTTCTCTCGATAAACCTTTTCTTTTTCTAGTAAATCGCTCAAAATCTTCTTGTTCTTTATTAAACGCTTCTGACCTGTTACACAGTATGGCTGCTTCCAAAGATATTCTGTTTTGGACCCCACGTGGGCAAATACTTCGAAAAAACCGCATAATCCCTGTAACAAACATCGCTGAGTTAGTGGAATACATACTGCTGCCTCATAACGATGAGGTAATCAAGCCCAGAGCGCTTAATACCTTCTTGGATGGTCTGGCAGAGTTAGGAGTTGACAAGCGTTTAATAAAGAACAAGAAGATTTTGAGCGATTTACTAGAAAAAGAAAAGGTTTATCGAGAGAACGAAAGGGAAGGTGATGATGATAGCGACCGTAGCGACAGTAGTGAAGGTGAGGAAAGTCAATCTGAAAGCAATAATGAGGAAAGTGATGGCGAGTCTGATCAGTCTGAAAGAATCATGCAACAAGAGACCTCGAAACCATGTCGTCATTGTCAAAACAGAAATATGTCCGTAACTGCAGTGGTTAAGTGTCCCGGATGCTTTTGGCATGATAACTATTCTATTTGTCCCATTTGTGGTTACGACATCCCGGTTGACAACGAACATATAAAAGACGTCTTTGCCCATTGTAATGACTGTGGTGCAACGTGTCACGAAAACATGAAAACATCGAAAATGAGCTTATATTTTCCCAGTGAAGACTGAATTTATTCGTCATATTGTTGTTACTGGATCATGCCCGCATTGAAAGAACAAACTGTAGTACTTGACGAGTTAGAGCTCAGAGAGTTGTAAACACTGAGTTAAAATGGATTGCGATAAACTTGTTCATTTTCTCGGTCTTGAATATTTAACAGAGTTGTTTTGTGTTGTCTATTAGGTTCATAGACCAAATTTAATTCGCAATCGTAGTTTTTTTATAATGACTGAGATGTATATTTCGTAGTTGTTGGAGCTTTCGTTGTCAATAAATGTATTTTTATTCATTTCAAATCTCTGTGTATTTGAATCATATCGCTATTAACAAGTAATAAATCAAGAAACGTGCTGTTCAAACATATTTATTGTCGCGTGTTGACAATTAATTAGCGCTCCGAAGTGCTATTGTTGTCATTTCAATGATAGAGCTGTCCCATGGGTTTCTCCGTTCGAGTTTTGTCAGTATGCAAATCTAGGGAGTGGAGTTCAGTGCGTGACTAACGGAGCGGAAAACTCGAGCTCTTAGCTAAGAATTTAATTCTCTCTCGTCAGCAAAGCTGAGAATAAAAGCATGATAGATTCTACCTAAACCAATCGAGGTTAAAAGATCCCGATTTCGAAAATCGGAGAACGTTTTCATAGAAAGCTAGAGAACCTTATTACAATTTCAAAACATTTGTGGTTGTCAGCGTTTCCGAATCACGGACAGTTAAACAAGCGCTCAAAGCAGTTTAAAAAACATGGCCGCTAGTGAAAACAAACCATCTTCATGATAAACGTTTCGAATAAACTGAAAATCTCGGAGATAGACTTTCGCAGCAAAGCGATTACAAGAACGATAGCGCTTTCGTTAAAATTCGCGCTTATAATTTTAACACATAAGAGATTTTTTCCAATCAGGGTTCATTAATAACGGGCAAGACCGGGCAACCTTATTGTTTGTATTGTACTAGAGCGACGCTTATTAGTAAACCTATACCGAATTAGTATGGAGGAAGTCAAAAATTATTATGCAGGAAGTCAAAAATTAGTATGCAGGAAGGAAGGGAAGTCCAAGGGAAGTCCGGAACGCGGATTAAAATGACCCTCTATAACTACTATCGGTCGATATGTTCGGTCGACACTCGGCCGAGTATCGGTCGATACTCGATCGAGTATTGACCGATGTATCGACTCGATAGTCCACTTAATGATACTCATGGGGTCGGTCGACATATCGACCGCGATACTGTCAGTGGTATATCGGTCAACTATCGGTTATATATCGGTCAAGTATCGGTCGATATTCGACCAGTATCGATCGACAGTCGGTCAACATCTTTTTAGCTTAAAGGTGCAACTTCAGTTAACTTCAGTTAACAAATATCTGAATGCTTTTAATAAAACGCATTGGTAGCATTTTGTCGCCATCCAATGCATATATCGACCGATACTATCGACCGATACCGGTCGCGTGTCGGTCGAGTGTCGACCGATGTAAAGTATCGGTGAAGCATCGGTCAAGTATCGGTCAAGTATCGAGTCAAGTATCGGTCAAGTATCGGTCAAATATCGGTCAAGTATCGGTCAAGTATCGGTGAATCGCCAAGTATATCGACCGATAGGAGTATCGGTCGATACATCGGTCGGTACTCGACCGATATATCGACCTGTACTCGATCGAATATCGACCGATACTCGGTCGAGTATCGACCGATGTATCGAGCGATGTATCGGTCGACATGTCGGTCGAGGCCCCCCATAAGATACATGATCCGTTTACTACGGGATTGTAAGTTGAAACAACAGTTTGTTATAAATACTTTTTTTATATTGTAATATTTGTCTCATCAGCATAATCGATTCAGTTTCTCAGTGATCAAGCTACAAAAATATTAGCTCTTTATGTTGAAGAGAATATATTTAAAACGTTTTTATGCGACGTGGGTTTAAACACTCGAGATTGTACATAGAGTGTATGAGCTCATCAGTGCTTTACCATGTTTCACAAGCACTCAACAACGTTCGCCGTAAAATGTGGATAACACAGTTAGCAATGACAGTGCTACCATGCAACTTGTATCTGCGCCATCGAAACTGGAAAAACCTCCTTTACCATGCACCCCTCTCTAAAAATAGGAACTGAAGTGGATCAAGTTGATCCAGAAACAGAATGCCTTACTGCATTTGCGGGTACTATGGCTCTGGTACTTTATTATAATTATTTTTTTATCATTCTACGCAACAAGCCGAAACAACAGGCAAAACATCCACAGGCGGTCAACGGTCCCCAGAATTCCAACCGAGCAGGCGGAGAGTTTCGACTGAGAGTGAAGAGGAAGATGACAGAGTGTTGGACGGCAAAGTGGTGAGCCCGCTATACGGCCAGCAGCGGTGGCTGAAATATATAACTAGTGTGATAATAAATAGACGTAAATAAAAACAACTAATAATAAAAATAATAGATGAATTAATCATCACTTTTCATGGATATCAGTAGAATGTACTGAATTCGCAGACCTTCTATTTTAGTATTTTATTTTAGAGACACTCCATCATTAGAGCTTTTACACGTTCCACCCTACACTTTCTTTGCATATATATAGCGCGCGCGGAATATTTTCTCATCCCTGATGATGCCGTTGATCGGCGATAGCTTGGATTTTAGTTTTTACTTTTAAACAGCAGTTCAAGGCCTCAACAGAACAGTTTTATATATAAAAAAAATTCAGAATTGACAAACTTGATAAAACCAGAAGGCGCAACGCATGCCACGCAAATCTTGGTGAAGTAAGAGTTTTCTGTCACAAAAGGACTGATCATATCTACATTACCAGTTGTGGGCAAAATTAAAGAAAATACTTAATATACTGAGTCAGTTGCGATCCATCAATGACGGAAAGAACTTCAAT
>JAHPZR010032577.1:0-21551 GCA_019787425.1 Platygyra sinensis | reverse complement strand
GATGACAGAGTGTTGGACCGGCAAAGTGGTGAGCCGCGCTATACGGCCAGCAGCGGTGAGCTGAAATAATATAACTATACTAGTGATAATAAATCGACGTAAATAAAAAACAACTAAATAAACAAAAAAAATAGAGTGAATTATTAATCATCACTGTTCATGGAAACCAGTAGAATGTACTGAAATTCGCAGATCTTCTATTTTAGGTAATTTTATTTTTTAGGGACGAGATTTTAGCGCTTTCAGAGGTTTCCTTTGTTTTAGACGACACTCCATCACTAGAGCTTTTACACATTTCACCCCTACACTTTCTTTGACATATATATAGCGCGCCGCGGAATATTTCCTCAACCCAGATGATTGCCGTAGATCGGCGATAGCTTTTGCATTTTAGTTTTTTACGTTAAAACAGGCAGTTCAAGGCCTCAACAGAACAGTTTTGTATATGTTCAAAAAATCAGAATTGACAAACGCAATAAAGCCAGAAGGGGCAACGCATGCCACGCAAATCTTCCATGTGCTCAAGTAAGAGGTTTTCTGTCAACAAAAGGCCTGATTTCATATCACTACATTAACCAGTTGTGGGCAAAATTAAAGAAAAATAACTTAATATACTGAGTCACTTTACGATCCCATCAAATGACGGAAAGAACTTCAATTCGTTTCCCTGACGTGTTTCATTGTTTGTCCCCCATCGTCAATGTCTACATCTTTGTTGTTATCTTTATCATAGTCAATAGAGGGGTGGTTATGGCGAGGGTTTATATCGAAAGGTCCAGGACTGGGCGCAATGCTATGTTTTAACGGTTTGTACACTATGTATGAATCACTTACACCAAAACGCGTCCTCTCGTTTGTTCCGGAAGTCAGAAGTAAACGACCTATTTTGTGTGGAAAAAATGACACGGCCAAGGCAAAAAAGAGAACAAAAACTTACAGAAAGGAACCCTGCTTTCATGTTAAACTGGTCTTTATCTTACAGAGTGGTGGCTGATCTTCCCTCAGAATATTGGCAAATACAAAAGGCTTCTGTTGTCAAGTTTTTAAAGGTAAGAACATGGCAATTTTCAGTACTCAATCGATTCCTGTATTGAGACTTCATTGAACGGTTTCCTCTAAATCCAGCTTTATACCTGAAATTCTTGTTTTCAGATTCGGTACCCAGGTCGCCCAACCGTTATCACGCTGTGCGGCCTAACGGACTTCAACTTAAAACAACAGGAGATGATTCAGATGGCCGATCAGAGATGTCATGTTTTACATTATGGTTTAAAAAGAAACAAACCAAAAACATCCCCTTTCTGGGGGGTTTTTTTTCCCCCAAAAAAAAATGATTCTCAGAAACCGACCAACACGTGACCTGTCATGTAATGAACACGTGTCTCTTCGGACATTGAGGGACGGAATTTAGTCGGAAATTACGTATTCTGATGATGACATTGATGGAGAGTGCTAACGGGTAATGTCAAGGGATGTTTAGGGGACTATTTCAGGGAATTGGCGGGGAGATTTAGGTCCTTATAGATTAGTCAAACATTCTCGCGCCAAATCAAATAGCATCACAAACATTTTTAAGTCAACTCAGGTAACATCTCTGATAACTTCCTCGAAGTCTTTACGTTGGCTTCCGTAACCTTTTCAAAGCCAATGGAAGGGCAAAAGCGACTGCACGTGGAACGTTTTGACATCTTAATGTTGCTTTTTCCGAATTTCTCAGCCAATCAAAATGCCAAAGGCAACTGCGACATTGCACCATTACGCGTATTTTTGTTGGGTTCATGAACTCCTCACAGCTTTTGAAAAAGCAAAGAGAAGGCCGTCTTTGTCTCCTGGACTAAATCGTGTTTTTGGATTTGTGTTTAATTACTTGCCTTTTGTTTTGTTATTGCTTTTTGGCTAAAAAGAGATTTAATTTATCGGCTTTTCAGGTTGGTGCCTTGAAGTTCTTCAACAGTTGACATTAAATAGTAAATACAACAGGCGAGCAGTTATCAACATGGGAGGTTAGTGATGAACATAAAACATCTCCTTACAAAGTTAACACATGATCAACCAAACAGATCAGGAGAATTTAGGAATACTATCAAGGAAAATAATTTCACAATGCGTGCAGACGGCTAAGTGTTATTGACAACCATCTTGAGAGAGCTGGCTTGATACTTCAGTATATCAATTCTCCTAACTATTAATATAATAATGAAAAAGATCAGGAGGAAAATTAAGGTTTTCATTATATGCTCCTTAGGTGTTCAGATCCTTGTGAATCTCATCACCGATTGTCGGCAGGAAGTACAAAGCTTAGCAGCAGCTAACTTGGCAAACATGGCGAAGTCCAGTCTGGGTAGAAATATTCTGAAACGACATGGAGGATTACAAAAATTGGTGAGACTCCATCTAAAGTTCAAGGTTGCTGAAAGAGGGCAGGGTTTGATATTCGACTCGTTATATCCTGAGTAGTGCCTTTCCACTGTCGTGTTTCGTGTTATGCCCTAGGGTAAGAGAGGCTGGATCAATGTCAGTATCTGGGCAACTGCGCATCTACCCCTCCCCTAGCCCAGCAGTAACACTAACTTATTAACTTATTATAACATGCTGGGTTAGGAGAGGGGTAGATGCGCAGTTGCCCAGATACTGATATTGATCCGAGAGGTTTCTCACAGCGCCATTTGGCACCAAGGTTTAGAAATGGGTGTCGCCAAACGTTTGCCAAACGCCAACATCGCTCATAGTAAAGAGCGATTGAACAATCTCCTATCCAGGGAAATATATAATTATAATTTCTTCAGAATTTTATTCAAGCACAATTTGAGCACTACACCTTTATTTTTCCAAGAAGAGTTTTGTTCGTGGCTGTTATGCACTTAATTGATTCTAACAATTTTTTCTCCTTTGTTAGGTTGGTCTTCTAGACTATGAAGACGGACGAACGCGGAGTACTGGAAGGAAGGAGCTCTGATAAACCAGTCCCCAAGCCACCACGCATCAGATCTGGAAGTTGCACGTAATGCAGCGCTCGCGCTGTGGAGTTGCAGCAAGAGTACGCGCAGTAGGTTTGTTCTGTAAAGTGATTTTCATGTGGTAGAGAAGGAGCAAAGCAGACGGGGGAGGCAAACATTTTTATGTCAGACTTTCGCCTATGAACAGAGCAAGCCTGTGATTCTTACTGGAGGCTTGTACCTGTCAATAAAGCAGTTTTGAATTTACAGTGTTTTGAATTTTTTGTTAACACTTCAGATTGTTTCACCTACACCTTTACTGACTCTTTACTTGTAGGTCAGCAATCTTCAAGGCTGGCAGTGTCCCGTTACTTGCCAAACTGATCAGACTAGACAAAGGAGGAGTTACTCGTCCCAATTGTAGGACTTGCTCAAGAATGTGCAGTGGAGGTAATAAGGAAATGCACTCATATAACAGTACTAGGTCGTGTTTCCAGATTCATTATGACGTTATCAAGCCACGAGAAAAACATGAAGGACACAAAAATTCTCTTCTTGAGTCTCAACCTCACTCATTTGTGTTGTTTCGTCCAAAAACAAGTCTAAGCCCGGCTACGCAAGTTATTTAAGAATCTAGAATCTATAGTTCTTTAGAAAGAAGCAGAAGTAAAGCGAAGCAGGTTTTACATGATAGAGTACTTTTGAAGGTAAGGGTGATGCAGAAGGTAATAGCACTCACCTTCCATGCACTTTGAGTCCAGGACCCAGTATCACAACTGTGCTGACATTGTTGTTAGTTTCGTCCTTGCTCCAGGGTTTTTCTCCGAAATTATCGGATTTTTTTCCTGTACAAGAACGAACAAATCTTATTCCAGTTATAGCTCTTGACAACCTTCAGGATGCATTGCCACATTTCCAAACAGGAAGACATGTTTTCTTGAGCAGATCACGAGTAAAACCGTTACGCCTTGCAGCCTTAAGCTTCGAGTTAGTTATCCGTATGCAATTGATGTACGCGATTTTGATTTTCAACAAACAGTAAACTGTTTGTTGAAACAGTTTAACTTTGTCTTTCAGAGTCGGTTTAGAGAAGCTTTCTATAAGGAAGGTATTATAACAGCAATAGTTCAGCGCTTGGTAATAGACAATGAGGAACTTCAAGGTTACTGTGCCAATGCAATATTCAAGGTGAAATAACCTCGTTAAACCACTTGATTAATTTAATTAATAAGTTTATTTTCTAATCAGGTGATTGTCGTTAAATAAAAATCATCCTAGCTACACAAGAATTAAGACAATAGACCAATCAACAGTCCCATCAAAAACCTGTAAACCGTATCCTCAGCCAATCGAGGGAAAACATCTAATTCGCGAAAAGCGCCGGAAAGCTCAAATAAGCCATTTGAAGTTTGAAAGTAAGCGTAACTCGTTTATGGATGCTGCTTCCTACAACATGCTGGGTACAACATGTGGTTGAGTGGGAACTAAAATTTAAAAAGGAACACTTAAAAACAGCAAATTAGCAGAAATATCAGCTCATTAGAGTCTCCAAGTGCAGTGCTTGTTTTGTGGGTGTTCTCATGCAAACTGTACTGCTGTTTACAGACTTCTGATTATTTTACCAATTAATCGGCAGTGTGCCGTGGACGAACAGACAAGAAAGGCTGTATATGACTGCGGAGGCCTGGACACACTCGTCTCACTTCTTTCCCGCCAAGATAACAAGAAGCTGCTGGCGGCTGTGACCGGCGCTATCTGGAAATGTGCAATCAGTGAATACAACGTTAGAAGGCAACTGTACACTTAAATGATTTAGACTGTGATACAACAACAACAACAAACAACAACAACAACTTTAATAAACCAAATATAATAGTTAGTGGATGGCCTACCCGCAAATAGCTAGAAAAAGCTAATCGAGGAGGGGTAAGCCAAATACAAGAACACACCTATTGAAAGACAAATTTACACAACAGCAATTAGTTTAACAAATTAAAGGTACAAATTACAAAAGGGCTGGTCAAAGGAAGTTACTGATGGAGCGCGTCAAGAAAGTACTCCTTAAGCAGTGAGAGTAACAGAAACCAGATAGGATGTACTTGTTGTATCGGACTTACGACCATATCTCCAATACCTTTGTGTTAAGCATTTGTTTAATTTTCCTTAAATTGTTGTTTGCATTTTGTTGATATTTTGCCAGACTAATGGAAGTCAAGGCTTTGGAGACCCTTATCAGGCTTCTACAGGGAGACGAAGATGGAGACGAACTTCCAGAGCAAGTCAGTATTGAAAGGTCCTCAGAATGAATGCGATTTGGACCATTGTATTGGATTGTTTGTTATAACAAAAACAAAACAATTTCTAAAAACATTTGAGCAAGACAATTAACGAAAGTTAATCAACGTGTCATCATCGCCAAATAAAAATTAAAACACAACTCAAGGCATATTTATAGAAAATAGGATGTGACGAAATAATTGAAAAGGTGGCATGCATTCCGGGTAAAAAGTTTCGGGGACTCATTCGCGAGAAACATTCAGCTGAACTGGATGCGTGCAGACAAATGGCTGCTGTTGTTCATTCAAGTTCGTCCGTTTATATAACGTGGTTGCAATTTCCGCAATGTATTTGCCAACACTGTTAGGTACCCAAAAATAGGCCGAACAGTGACCATGGAAAGAAACTAAGTGATCTGATTTTAAGTCATTTATTTATATTCAAACCAAGGTTCAACTACATATTGTTGGAGCCATTGGAGAAATTGCCAAAGATCCTAAAGGTCCATTGGAGGTATTACGGTGCAAAGGCTGTAAGACACTCGTGGACATCTTAAACATTCCAAATGAAGAGCTCACTGGCACAGCGGCAAGAGCCATTGCAGCATGCGCTGTGAATAGTAGCTGTCGAACGTAAGTAGTTGGAACGTTGATGGAGCGTACAAATGATAGGGGAGAGGGATGGGTTTACGCAAACAGTTGTCATGTGTGAGGAGTGTTTGTAACTGTCTAGTGTAGTCCTGACGCATGGCAAAGTCACTGTTATAATCCAGGTCGTAGATCGACACCTTTTAATTACAGTTTTTGCTTTTTTATGGTTTCTAGAGTTTTCAACAGGCTTGAAGGACTAAGACTATTATGGTCGCTTATGAAGTCAAGAAACAACAAGGCAAGTTGAAGTTTGCTAGCAGTTTAGCATGTCAATCAAAACAAGACGTGAGATTTACAGCCAATAGGTGTAAACAAGGTAAAAAAAGGTAAAGTCTGCATTCGGGCCAAGTGGCCCATCTGCAGGCCGGAGCTTATCCCGGTTTCTGTAGCATGAAGCGACTGGGAGTATTTCTACTCCCCCCTGGATGGGATGCTAGTCCATCGCAGGGTTACCCCCAGCATTAAATTCGCCGGTACCCATTTATACACCTGGGTGGAGAGAGGCACTGCGAGAGTTAAGTGTCTTGCCCAAGAACACAACACAGTGTCCCCGGCCAGGGCTCGAACCCGGAGCTCTAGCTCCGGAGTCAAGCGCGCTAACCATGAAGCCACCGCGCCTCCCTGGTGTAAATAAAACGACGTATTTTTCTAATTTACAGGTAGTTGCTGGGGCAGCCTGGGCCGTTTACAGACTAATGCAAGACACACCGGTATGAAATAAAGTCTATGTTACCTGACTGTTATGTTCTTTGGGTACTCTAGGTAATTAAATAACTAACTATAATTCCTGAAGTGGACATAAATTTAACAAGTACTTTGATGTAGATGACCTTTACTTAAGGACGTGTAGAAGGGTGGCTGTGGCCTACAATCGCTTAGACTACGAGCAGTCCTTCTTTCCCTTAGTCCGTCACGCGTAACGCAAAAGAAAACCGCAAGACAAAATGGCCGCGAGAAATCCTGAGAGCGAGAAGCGTGCGTGAGGCCATTTGTTGCTAGCGGTTCATTTACTGCCTCGTTCGACGGACTAAGCGAAAGAAGGACTACTTTACAATAACTTCTCTACAAAATTTTACTGTTCGAGTTGAATGCCGGCGCAGTATGATATCATCAAGATCTCGGAAAACTTATATTAACACTTTTTTGTCACCCAATGCTTAAATTTACCTTTCAAATTTAAGAGGTTTTGCTTGTAGGAAGCCTGGGAAACCGCACGATCCTTTGTAGGGGGACTGGATCTGACTGTTCGCTTGCTCAAATCTGATGATTTGGAAGTAAGTACACTTGTATGTGTCTTGATTTGTTATACAGTGCTTATACATCAAAACATCAATAAGCATATTTAATTCCAAGATGAAATCAAACCGAGAAAATTAAGGCAAGATTTTAGATGACCGCCGATACCGACTGTCCTTTTCTTAAATGAAATGCTTTCGTTATTTGTTTATTTTGTTATAATTTACACACAGAAACAAAAAAGAGCTAACCTAACGTACGCATCATTGAAACACATTTACAAATCTTTCAGGTTCTGACCAGCGCATGTGCAGTGATATCCACAGTGGCGTGTGATGCAGAGAATTTAGGGGTTATCACAGATTATGAGGTTGTTAGTCATTTGGCGCACCTCACACATAAGGTAACAACGATCAACAACATCAGCTGCGTCACTTACATTGTCTGGCAGAAACAGTATGTCGTTAAGGCGCTTGTCAATCAGGCCTACTGGTGACATAAACAGAAATTGTTATATAGCTGGCGTGTTTCCCGCTACAGCGCGCGCCCATTCATTGGCTAGTTCATGGTCACATGACATCTAACAATGAAACTGCTTCCGGCAAATGCCATGAGCAGACAGCATTGCGAAAACTATGACGTTAAACGGGAAACAGTTCACTGTTACCCGCGAAATGTTGACCACTGTTTTGCACGTGATCAGAGGTGACCTGATGTTGTCGCTGGAATCTCAGCGCGTTTTTCAAAATTTGCTTTTGTTTTGCTTTGCTATATAGCTAAATCGCTTAAAGACTGGTCACTTGGGGAACAGTAAATTTAGTTTCCCTCGAGATTCTCGGGAAACAAAATTCACTGTTCCCCTCGGGAACAGTCATTAAGTGTTAATTATAGTTCAAAATGGGCTGAAATTTTATCTTACATCCGAGCTTTCATTAGCTTCACAGTTTCACAAATTCACTACGGTGGTTAAATTACTTCCGTTAACTTTAAGTTTTGTTTTGTGATTTAGTAGTTTTCATTTGTTTTTACAACAAAAAGGGGGGAAAAGAGAATAAAAATAAAAGCATCCAAAATTCTTCCAAACTCATGTCTTACACAGAAGGGTTAACGCTCAAAACGTCATGCAGCTTTCGAGTCTCTTTACGGTGGCCAATTCACATTATCAACCCAGTTGATAAAACCAAATTATCTTGCAATACTCCCCACCGATGCGGCACCTTTGTTTCTTTGCAAATTTACCCCTTTTGGTCCCCTTTTTGTACATCAGAGTAATACAATCTTAACTGGTTACGATTACCAAAGACAAAATCACAATATGCGTACTGCTGTGGCAATAAAACCACGAAAAGAAGGCAGTCTTTTCATGCCCTTCCTAGGAGAAATATAATATTTGCCTAGAAATTAAACAAGATGTGATTGATAAAGATAAAATCCTTGTCGGTTAACATCAAAATTGTCCAAAAATCAGATCTGTTTTGGTGACAAAGTTCCAACATAGATATTCTTGTCTCCTAGCCAGGACAGCACGTTTCCAAAGCTCGCCAGATTTCATGCAGAAGAAGAGTGAATGCCTGATGGATTCACCTTCATCATGACAGAAAGCGCAGTTTGATGAATCAACTATACCAAGACGATACAATTTTTCATTTGAAAACACGATACGATTTAAAACTTTGTATTAACTTCAAGGTGATTAATTGGCAAATGTTCCACTTTACTGCCGACTCAGCCTGAGATTTTCTTCAGAAATTAACAACTTTGTATTTCCATGTTCAGACTGATATACTTCTAAGGCGTCATCTTGCTGAAGCCATCGCCATGTGTAGTAAATGGGGCAACAACGCCAAAAGATTCTCTGAGGAAGGCGCGGTGAAGCCCATGGTAGAATACCTGGGGTCACATGATATTACAGTACAGCGGTCTGCGATGCGGGCTCTCGAGCAGCTTGGGAAATACCCTGACAGTTGTATCACAATGCACCGCAGTGGAGTTGTCAAGGTAACACTTCTAAGCTCGAGACATTAACTCTCCTTGCCGATCGCCATTTGTATCTTTAATGTAGTTGTGAGAATTTGTTGTTATATCGGGTATACTGATATCATATTGGACTGATTCAAAACGCTCAGTCAATCAATCAATCGATAAATAACACGCAGTCTTCTCTGTTTTACCTTTTCAGCTGTTGCTGGAGATGATTGGATCAGAAGATGCTGGCTTACAGGAGGCTGCCGCAGGGTGTCTCTTGAACATGAGACAACTGGCAATGGCGAACGAACGCGCGAAATACGACAAGGAATCAAACAGTAGCTTAGAAAATGAGTCTGACTGAGATGGTGTAAAACGTGTTTCAAATAAAGACCCAACATTGCGTGATATTAAATCACATTGAGTCCAATGTTCGAGGTCAATAATCCGGCAGCATGTATTGTCTCCAATGTGTTCGTTGTTTTATTAAAATCGAGTTGTAATTAATTGAAATCCAATATTTTTATTGGTTTAGCTTATCGTTTTTTCAACGACTACCTAATTTTCCCGCCGTTAATTTCGTTTAAGTCTATTGGTGCCCTACGAGCGGAGGTCCCTCTGAAAGAACCTCTTCAAAGGAACCTCTGCTCTCTTGGCTGATCCCGTAACATTGTGGATTTAAGGCGGCGAAATACGAGATACGAGAACCTTCAACTTGTTGCACAACATGAGCGAATTTGTTGCGTGGCAAGTTGTGAGTTTGATCAAAAACGAGCAACAAAGCCAAAGTAGACCTGCGCTCTACTTTTCGCAACAACTTTCTTCAACCCGCTATAAATGTTTTTGTTACGCGACAAGTTAATCACACAAGGTGAAAAACGCGAAATGTCGACGCAAAACTTGCAAGGAAACAATGTCATGTGATAAGTTGAGGGATTTCGCCCTCTTTACCTTTCGTTCTAACGGACCTTATGACGATGGGATCGTCACTGCAGAGGCTGTAGGAACTACCTCCATTGCTCTGACTTTTCAAGGAAAATAGACTCAATTCGGCTAAATTAAAATACATCTTAACCTTCATGAAAAACCCTTCAGGGAATAAATGGGTCACAAATAATGATATAGATACTTGCAATGATAAAAGCTCAAAATTTCGCTATGAGCAATTTCCTTTTTCTGGAAAGGGAGGAAGGGTTTTTCAGAAATAGCACAAATTTTGAAAACAAGGCCTGCATTAACAAGGGACAATGTCTTGGGTGATCAAGAATAAGAGTTTTTTTCACATCAGGTAATCAAGAAAAGACTAGTGATGGTTAACAGTTACATGCGGTTAAGCAGAAGAAGCTTTTCACTGATTTTGTACCAGTCATGTGGATTTGAAGACGAGCGAACTTGTTAGAAATTTCGGACTCCTGTTTGGGCAAAATCTGCGTGAAATTTTGGCAGAGCTTAACCTTTTTCAGATCTAAGTTCATTTTTTTCCAGCCATTCCATAAAATCCATTATGACACTCGTCAAAGTAATCGAAACTTTTTGCTACCTTAATGACTGACTATTACGGAGCTTTCTCGACATCTACATCTACATCCAATTTTCCAGGCCAGATACAGTCCACTATTATTGATGCAAGTTATAAAAGCATTTTAACATGTTTGTATAACAATATGAAAAAATTTAAAAAATCATTTGAGAGCGAAGTGCTCCCCTGTCTCTGCGGTAAACCAAACCAGAAAATACAATAGACAAGGGTTACCCTTCTAAGAGGGTGCCCCTTCAAGAAGGGTCACTCTATCTCCATGTGAACAGGCCCTAATTATGTCTCTCCAGGTAATTCCGTGATCGCCACCGTGTTTATTTTGTGTAAATGGTATCGAGAGCGTAACTATGGTTCCTCGAGATCACTTGTCCAATCACGGCGCACGAAAGAACAACCATATGCAAGACCCAATTACAGCCTATTATAGAAAACCCTGGTTACTCGCGGGGGGCGGATCAAGCTATTGCATTTTGGTCGCTGATTCGCAGGCGGACTATACCGAGTTTAGTTTGTCTGCAACGCAGGATACACCCTCACCGATCCACCCAAACGAGGGATTCCAATGCGTTCTTGTTGCGGGGATACACATGAATAGGAGTGAAGTTTGAAGTAGGTAGTATTAAAAGGGAATTGGTAGGATAAAATGGGTTGGAAACACTACCAGACAGTTGAAATTGCAAATTACTTTGTCATAATGACTGAGCGATTATTCCTGAACCAACGACGATCGAACATGGCCGTGAAACTGACACGACGAAATGAACACGGATATTGTCATGGATACATTTGATTGACGTCCACCAAACTTAGTTTTTGAAATGGCAAAAAATCGTTGAAGGGCGCGTGTGACTGATAACCGCTGTAAAACTCTCGTGGCCGGCTCTTTGCCCAGTTAGAAAACGATGAGAAACTTGTTAAAACGATTAAGATGCAGCGCTCGCATGCGCAAGGTATATGTGTGATCTTATTTGTTATATTGTTGATCGACTTAACAAGTGTCAGTGGCCTGCGAGTTTCTTGACAATACATGTAGCAGCTAATTATTATTGAGCGCAAGATAGGTGAGATTTTTTCTCTTCCTTCCGCATGAGACAATTACCGTAACCTTCGACAAGGGTAAGAACCGACCGAAAGTGGGTAGGAAACGTCTTAGCCTGGGTACGAAACGTCCATGGGTACCACAGGGAGCAGAGGAGTCCTATTTGACCGTATTTCTAGTTTAATTCATCGTACAATTGTAGCGCGAATCGATGTGTTAATTCAAATCGCTGTGCGATCGAACCGTAAACATGCGACCGTGTTACGCGTCGGTTGAAATCCTATCCTATCCTCACGTCGAATGCCGCATACAGCAGTCACTGTGGGCTAATCACTAGTGGTGACTAACAGTAAGAACAGAGACTGTCTCTGTTTTTTTTTTTTTTACTCTCGGCACTTCGTGCCTCGTACGGAAAGCTTCGCTTTCCGGAATCGTCGCCCTTTGGCTGCCGACCATTCAAGCGGATAGGATTTCAACCGACGCGATTTGAATTAACAACAGATCGATTCGCGCTACAATTGTACGGTGAATTTAACTAGAAATACGGTCAAATAGGACTCCTCTGCTCCCTGTGTTGGTACGAAACGACTGGATACCCGTGTAAAGGATCCATATATTGCTCCCCAGCTAGTCAGCCGTCACTCCATCCCAGTTCTCCCCCTTCCGTTTTCCGGGAATTCTATTTTTCCGGGAATCAACATTCGTCGAGTTGGCAAAGGATCGTTCGTCTTTGATTTTCTGTTGCTTTTGAAAACTGTTTTGTTGGTGATCTTAGAGGTGGAAAACGCTTTTACCAACAGATTGTGTCATCCTTTATTGTTGAGCTAACATTACAAGGCGGAGGTAAGCCTTACATATGATTTTTCCATTTTTCATATATTATTTTGAGTTGAACTCGAAAGTAAAAACTGACTCGAGATAAAAGCAGTCGAGCAGAATCTCTAAGGCAGCTAAGGACACGAATTGCACTATTATGTGACCGAAAAATCGTGCATTTATTTATCGGGATCTTTTGACATTCGTTCTCCTGCGATGCTACAAATAATTGGTGGTTTGCATCGAAAATAAAAATCGTAACCATTCAATAAATTAAGTCAAGAATCAGGTATATGATCGATAAATGATAGACAGAAAACATCGCCGCGATTTAGGTCTGTGCGGTTTTTCATTGCCGCGTTATTCGGTAAACAGTTTCACCTAAATTTATAGAGCTTTGTATGGAGACGCCCTGTTAGTGCCCTTCCGAGGGGCACCAACATGGCGGCCGGAAACCAACAGAAACATCTGTCATTGAGTTTTGCCACTGAAACGAAAAATTATTACTCTAGAGTTCTGAGACATAAAAAGTATTACTTCTTCTAGTGCAAGAACTGTTCAGTTACCAAAAACGTAAGCGACAACTACTCTTTTGACCTACGCGTGATCCTTCTCGGACCGCCATTTAATGTCACGCAACGCATAAACTTGGAAATTCAAAATTTCAAATGTCCACTATAAGAAAATGAGGAAACCTATCGAGCTTAAACGTCATAAAACGCAAAGTTTTGATAAGGTCTTATGTCTGATGACACTAAAACGCCAGAAGGATTGCTACATGTAATTTGAAATTTTGGAAAATGATGACGTCATATGAAAACAAAGAATACTTAAATTTAAGGACGTTCGCGCCCAAATACTTCCCACGCACAGAATTTTTTAAAACTTTGGCTGCAGGTAGAAAATTTATGAGGTTAGATTAAAAACGTAAAAAAAATCGGGGGTCACCGAACTCGTTTTGAAGATAAGGCATAGCTCAGACCCTAGCATTTCTAGGATTTCCAGATCATTCGAGGCGATTCTGGCTGGATTCATTACTATCGGCGTCACGGTTTAAGTTGAAGAATCATATCTAAGTTATGTATGTTTAACACAGCATATATAGACCTATTTGATAGATCTTTGCTACATATGTCATTAAATCAGCTAGAATTAGCCTTAAAAAAATGCAACTTCTAAGTTACACACACCTGTATCCATGCACCAATTTGATCTTATTTGAATAGTATATGAGAAATATTTAAAACTTCTCACGTACAGATTTTTTTTGTTTTTTAGTATAATGGAAAAAATCAGAAAAGGAAGTGATCTGCCAAAAAAAAAGGGGGGTCACCGAGCATCCAACAAAATATTCGCACACAAAGTTAACGTAAAGGTCGTCAGCTCTACATTTTGTTAAGTGACATGGTGCGCGCATGACCAATGAATAGCATGCGCACTAGAGACGCGCAGTAGCAATGGGCACAAACATCCTTAATTATAATATAACGGAAAACATGAAACCCAGAGGCAGTCAAAATGGTGGAATCTGCGGGCTTACCAACACTTAGAACACAATCAATCTACAAAAGCTGACATAAACAAAATAGTAAATTAGTGAAAGAAAAGCAAAAGCCTGAACCTCGCTTTAATCATTACAATTGTAGCAACTTTTAAGCCAAGGATCCCTATAAAGCTATATGAAGATTTGATTCAATTGATTGTTCAAACAAATATTTCATGTGACGTCACCAAAATGAATTCTAAGCTACTGGCAATGCTTGTTCAAAGGAGGAATAATAAATCACCATCCACTAGGTATCAACTCCTACCCCTCGTGGATAATGATTTATCTGTGCCTAGTTGTTTAACAAACCCAGCTTATAAAAATGTTTGTTTAGCCTGTTTGGAAAATATTAATACATCAAGCTTTGGAATTCCAAAAGGATCAGGAATCAACATGTTCATCTTGGTTATAGGAAATACCTCCCTCACAGAAGGTTTTTTCCAGTGACTCCCCCCCCCCCCCCCCAACCATATGCATCTGGAAAGTCCAATTAACCAGTAATGTTGATTTCTGCAGGACATTTGTAATGAGCAATGATGGCAAAAACAGAGTTTAACCAAAAAAACATAGCATAGAAATATTTTGAATAACGGTAAGAACAGAACTGATCAGAATTGATCTTTGAAGTACATGTAGACTATGAGTAGTTCATCTTTTGTTTAGCCCGTCGTGCATGACATGAAAGAAAACCGCAACAAAAAAATGGTCGTGTGAAATCCTGGGGCCAAGATGCATGCTTCTCAACCCCTTGAGTTCTCACAGCCAATTTTTTCTGCTGTTTTGAATTTTTTGGGTTACCATGAAGCTCTTTGGAATGTCACCCAGGATTAGCTGAGAAAATGATATGCAAACAACAGTAACAATGGACCTTAGCATAAAACAATAGAGCTTTGTGTTGACAAGATCCATTGAAATTAGGGTTCTTGAGAGCTTCATGACAACAGAAGTTTTCTTTTGGGTCACACATGACAGACTAAGCGAAAGAAAGACTACTTGTAGTCTAATCTTCAACCTTGAGTTATCCATATTTCAATTAACCCATTGACTCCTGGAACTTTTTGCCAAAAATGCATATTTTGGACATTTTGCTGGTTTTGAGGCTGGATCTCGGCCAAATTAGCTTTAATCTGGTCGAAAATGCATTTGTAGCACGACAGCTAGTCCTTCTTGCCACTAAAATCGCGTTTTACGAACTTTGGGCCCGTGCATGCGCAGAAATCAACGTCTTTAGGCTTTTCGATTTTTGATGTTTTTTTTTTTCCTTTCCTTTTTCTCCTTTTCTTTTCTTTTCGCTTTAGGGATTGACCTTTTACTGGGCTTGCTTGCAGTTAAAAAACTTCTAAGAAAGAGTCATCGAAGCAGCCAATTTCTACTGCGGAGCAGTTAGGTGTAGTGGCAGTAAATGTTGCTATGAGTTTTTCACTCATCTTTTTGAGCATTTTTGTGCATATCTCAGGCACCATTAAGCTGATCACTCTGATCTAGGCATCATTGGAAAGATCTTTTCCTCCTGCAAAAGTTGAGTGTAGATGATGCCCATTTTGGTCAAAAATGATGACGTCAGAAGCGGAAGAAAGGCCAAGGTTCGTCACGGGCGGTTACGGGCGGCACAGGCATCAATGGGTTAAACAGATGTTTCATGTTAGTTGAAACACATTGTAACACACACATTAAGCAATCTTAAAAGGTTTGACATTAACTTTCTTGAGAATTATCCAGGGATTCAATCATGGGGTCACCTAGAAAAATGAATTACAGCAAAATGTTTCAAATAGTGTTCAAAAAGTTACCAAGCTGCAGATAGACTTTTAGTAAACAATTTTTGCATTTACTTGAACTTTGAGTGCAATCTGTCTTAAGCTCAATACGTTTCTTTAAACTTTTTAAAAAACCCTCCACCCCCAGGAAATTCCAACCTCTTTTAATTTGTGGGGAGTATGGATATTTTCTGGAACTGCACAAAATGAAAGAAAATGATGGGTTGACAAATCTCAATTTTCAATGCCGAGTTTTGTCTCTTCAAACCTTGTGTTCTTGGGATTCAAAACAATATGTTCAGTACTTTATTTAAACCATTCCTCACAAAGTAGTTTCTCTACTTTTTGAGAGTTTTGTCTAACTTGCAAGTTAGTTTTTTTCTAAAAACATTATGCTCTTTTAATTTTAGGGTGGAATGGCGACAGGCAGCAGCCGCAGAATAATCTCATTCATGCCAACAACACTTCCAGGGCCTTCTGCAGCTCCTATAGTTCTATCTGCACCATCTGCTGCAGCAGCGCCTGGTAAGCACTAATTAATAGCTAGATTGTAGTGACATTTGAGGCTCACATCATCATCATCATCATTTATGTACAATTCACACTGAGAGAGTCTCAGAATAGGCTAGAGCTGTTATTAAGGGCTGCAATCTGTAACACTGTTCATATATGGATAGCTCTGTGAGCAGGCAAGATAAACCAACTTACACGTTGTGATTGGCTTAGTACCCGAGCGGGCAAGATAAAACCAACTCACACATTGTGATTGGCTACCCTAGTGGGCAAGGTGGAGGTATTTTTCCTGCTCAGGACTACCACAGTGTCCTGTGAGAAAAATTTTCCCCGAAAGCCAAATAATAAATCCTTATTGTCCAAGCTATTCGGTCAAGATGGCTGGATATTGCTCTTGTCTAGTTTTTAGTGAGTTTATGGACCTCGACTCTGACTCAGTCCATAAACACGCAAAAAAAACTTGGCCAATATCCAGCCATCTTGACCAAAATAGCTTGGCAATAACCCATATTTACAGCTGAGTAATCTTGATTTTACCTTGATGCTATGGGTGAAATTTGATAGAATTTACCCACAAAGTAACAAGTTTGCTACGGATGTAAAGAACAAGGCTACAGATATATTAGGTGACTCAAAACTTAATGAAAGCCCTGCAGGCTGTATTCATATTCTTGGTATTGGAGTGGAACTTAAGCTTGCAATGGAGGTTCATGTAGTTGGAATAGCACCTCATTTAAATTTCATTTGAAGACTCCCTACAATACCCTCAATTGCGAGCTAGGTTCCTGTCCAATACTGATATAACAGTGAAAATATTGTGCTGTATTCTAGTTCAACCTGATTTTTACAACAAAATGCCATGATCCAAAGGGTGATGCCTAATGGGGAGAACTTGGGAATAGATTATTTCACAGTTCTCTGCTTGGTGACCTGACCTTTGAATGGCAGCAAGGGTAGAGGAGACCTTGCTTTGGTAGAGACCTCTCAGTTTTTGTCATGAAAATGCCCCTACTTAGCATTAGAACAACTTCAGTTGATTTACACATAAAAAGCAGTAACATCTGTATCAAAACAAGGTCACCTCCAGCCTTGCTGCCATTCAAAGACCAGGTCACTGAGCAGACAACTTTAAAATGGTCTACTGGATTTAATAAATTTACATTTTTACGGCTTAGATGTAGATTTTACGACATGATTGACACTTGTATACTTGGTGAATCCAGTTGGACGCTGCCAGGATTAACTGATTAACATTCAAGACTTAAATTTGTCTTAGAATCTTTTCTTCTTATTGTTGTTGCAGTTAGCAGCTTTGACCTTGACAACAAGCAGAAGAGATGGGTTGTGATCGGTATTTGCCTGAACAGGCTTCTTCTACCAGTTCTCCGTGATTTTACTGGTCAAGAAATTCTAAAACACTATACGTCAATGAAGAGCTCCAATAGAATTGATACTCAAGTCTTTGGATCCCATTTAACTCACGATGGATCTTTTAAGTTGAATTACAGCAGCATCAACAACAACTGGGCGACATTCAAGAGAAAGGAACGTTCATATGATTACAAAGTTACCACAGATGTAGATCTGGCTAAACTGTACCTTGAACCATACATGGCTAAGTTTACAGGTGAGACAATAAATTATGCTGCTTGGGGGCATCTCCCATATAAAATGGAGGGGCTTCTTGTCAGAAATTTTGTTACCAAGATACAAATAACCTGTTTTGTGGGCGTAGCTTGAAATTTTCTCACCCCTAAGACACTAGCAGATTTAGGCAAGGGGCCCGGAGGGGCCTGGGTCCACCCTTAGTTTGGATGAAAAAAACCGACAATAGGGCAAGCAAAACAAAAACCCCTCCCTCCCCCTTCTTAACTCGAGGTGTGGATCCACCACTGCAAGAGGTACTAATTCTAAAACAACACATTTACTCACAACTACATTAAAAGATACAAATGGCGATCGGCAAGGAGAGTTAATGTCTCGAGCTTAGAAGTGTTACCTTGACAACTCCACTGCGGTGCATTGTGATACAACTGTCAGGGTATTTCCCAAGCTGCTCGAGAGCCCGCATCGCAGACCGCTGTACTGTAATATCATGTGACCCCAGGTATTCTACCATGGGCTTCACCGCGCCTTCCTCAGAGAATCTTTTGGCGTTGTTGCCCCATTTACTACACATGGCGATGGCTTCAGCAAGATGACGCCTTAGAAGTATATCAGTCTGAACATGGAAATACAAAGTTGTTAATTTCTGAAGAAAATCTCAGGCTGAGTCGGCAGTAAAGTGGAACATTTGCCAATTAATCACCTTGAAGTTAATACAAAGTTTTAAATCGTATCGTGTTTTCAAATGAAAAATTGTATCGTCTTGGTATAGTTGATTCATCAAACTGCGCTTTCTGTCATGATGAAGGTGAATCCATCAGGCATTCACTCTTCTTCTGCATGAAATCTGGCGAGCTTTGGAAACGTGCTGTCCTGGCTAGGAGACAAGAATATCTATGTTGGAACTTTGTCACCAAAACAGATCTGATTTTTGGACAATTTTGATGTTAACCGACAAGGATTTTATCTTTATCAATCACATCTTGTTTAATTTCTAGGCAAATATTATATTTCTCCTAGGAAGGGCATGAAAAGACTGCCTTCTTTTCGTGGTTTTATTGCCACAGCAGTACGCATATTGTGATTTTGTCTTTGGTAATCGTAACCAGTTAAGATTGTATTACTCTGATGTACAAAAAGGGGACCAAAAGGGGTAAATTTGCAAAGAAACAAAGGTGCCGCATCGGTGGGGAGTATTGCAAGATAATTTGGTTTTATCAACTGGGTTGATAATGTGAATTGGCCACCGTAAAGAGACTCGAAAGCTGCATGACGTTTTGAGCGTTAACCCTTCTGTGTAAGACATGAGTTTGGAAGAATTTTGGATGCTTTTATTTTTATTCTCTTTTCCCCCCTTTTTGTTGTAAAAAACAAATGAAAACTACTAAATCACAAAACAAAACTTAAAGTTAACGGAAGTAATTTAACCACCGTAGTGAATTTGTGAAACTGTGAAGCTAATGAAAGCTCGGATGTAAGATAAAATTTCAGCCCATTTTGAACTATAATTAACACTTAATGACTGTTCCCGAGGGGAACAGTGAATTTTGTTTCCCGAGAATCTCGAGGGAAACTAAATTTACTGTTCCCCAAGTGACCAGTCTTTAAGCGATTTAGCTATATAGCAAAGCAAAACAAAAGCAAATTTTGAAAAACGCGCTGAGATTCCAGCGACAACATCAGGTCACCTCTGATCACGTGCAAAACAGTGGTCAACATTTCGCGGGTAACAGTGAACTGTTTCCCGTTTAACGTCATAGTTTTCGCAATGCTGTCTGCTCATGGCATTTGCCGGGAAGCAGTTTCATTGTTAGATGTCATGTGACCATGAACTAGCCAATGAATGGGCGCGCGCTGTAGCGGGAAACACGCCAGCTATATAACAATTTCTGTTTATGTCACCAGTAGGCCTGATTGACAAGCGCCTTAACGACATACTGTTTCTGCCAGACAATGTAAGTGACGCAGCTGATGTTGTTGATCGTTGTTACCTTATGTGTGAGGTGCGCCAAATGACTAACAACCTCATAATCTGTGATAACCCCTAAATTCTCTGCATCACACGCCACTGTGGATATCACTGCACATGCGCTGGTCAGAACCTGAAAGATTTGTAAATGTGTTTCAATGATGCGTACGTTAGGTTAGCTCTTTTTTGTTTCTGTGTGTAAATTATAACAAAATAAACAAATAACGAAAGCATTTCATTTTAAGAAAAAGGACAGTCGGTATCGGCGGTCATCTAAAATCTTGCCTTAATTTTCTCGGTTTGATTTCATCTTGGAATTAAATATGCTTATTGATGTTTTGATGTATAAGCACTGTATAACAAATCAAGACACATACAAGTGTACTTACTTCCAAATCATCAGATTTGAGCAAGCGAACAGTCAGATCCAGTCCCCCTACAAAGGATCGTGCGGTTTCCCAGGCTTCCTACAAGCAAAACCTCTTAAATTTGAAAGGTAAATTTAAGCATTGGGTGACAAAAAAGTGTTAATATAAGTTTTCCGAGATCTTGATGATATCATACTGCGCCGGCATTCAACTCGAACAGTAAAATTTTGTAGAGAAGTTATTGTAAAGTAGTCCTTCTTTCGCTTAGTCCGTCGAACGAGGCAGTAAATGAACCGCTAGCAACAAATGGCCTCACGCACGCTTCTCGCTCTCAGGATTTCTCGCGGCCATTTTGTCTTGCGGTTTTCTTTTGCGTTACGCGTGACGGACTAAGGGAAAGAAGGACTGCTCGTAGTCTAAGCGATTGTAGGCCACAGCCACCCTTCTACACGTCCTTAAGTAAAGGTCATCTACATCAAAGTACTTGTTAAATTTATGTCCACTTCAGGAATTATAGTTAGTTATTTAATTACCTAGAGTACCCAAAGAACATAACAGTCAGGTAACATAGACTTTATTTCATACCGGTGTGTCTTGCATTAGTCTGTAAACGGCCCAGGCTGCCCCAGCAACTACCTGTAAATTAGAAAAATACGTCGTTTTATTTACACCAGGGAGGCGCGGTGGCTTCATGGTTAGCGCGCTTGACTCCGGAGCTAGAGCTCCGGGTTCGAGCCCTGGCCGGGGACACTGTGTTGTGTTCTTGGGCAAGACACTTAACTCTCGCAGTGCCTCTCTCCACCCAGGTGTATAAATGGGTACCGGCGAATTTAATGCTGGGGGTAACCCTGCGATGGACTAGCATCCCATCCAGGGGGGAGTAGAAATACTCCCAGTCGCTTCATGCTACAGAAACCGGGATAAGCTCCGGCCTGCAGATGGGCCACTTGGCCCGAATGCAGACTTTACCTTTTTTTACCTTGTTTACACCTATTGGCTGTAAATCTCACGTCTTGTTTTGATTGACATGCTAAACTGCTAGCAAACTTCAACTTGCCTTGTTGTTTCTTGACTTCATAAGCGACCATAATAGTCTTAGTCCTTCAAGCCTGTTGAAAACTCTAGAAACCATAAAAAAGCAAAAACTGTAATTAAAAGGTGTCGATCTACGACCTGGATTATAACAGTGACTTTGCCATGCGTCAGGACTACACTAGACAGTTACAACACTCCTCACACATGACAACTGTTTGCGTAAACCCATCCTCTCCCCTATCATTTGTACGCTCCATCAACGTTCCAACTACTTACGTTCGACAGCTACTATTCACAGCGCA